>CM024587.1:43223359-43367180 GCA_014182565.1 Eucalyptus marginata | reverse complement strand
AAATTAGAAAATTTTCGATATGTATATATAGAGTAACCACTTATTTTAGTGTTCTTGTCTTAAAAAAGATTCTCGCAACGGTTAATCATACCTAATGAAAAAGATTTTCATCTTTTCAATATGTTGATTGTACATAGAACAGTAAAAAATGATATTTTTGTGCAACCCCCTTGAAAATTTGCTACACCAAATGTCTATGGCAAGGTCCAAATCGAAATCAAAGTTGCGTCCATACCTCTTGTTCTCGCACATCATCAAGCGATCATGTCACAGATGAATTATAATTGTGCACGGTAGAAGTCAATTAGAGGTTTCTCAATCGAGAAGCAAAGAGAAAAATTTCAACTCTCCCAGCCTCCTGGCATGCACGTAATGTATTACGTCGATTCTGCTGCAAGGGGTTCGCATGGCAACAGCAACTGATGTTTATTTATTTTCTTATTGGCCGCTAGAGAAGCTGGCACGTGAGCGGTGTTGTTCGAGAGTTTGTAATGTGAGTGTGGAAATAAAAAAGAGTCCCACGTAGGGAAAAGAGAAGGAAACTATTTTTGTTTGAATATGTTGACACCTAATTTTTTGGAAAATAAAATTGCATTTTGAACAAAAGGAAAATAAGGGAAGATCGGCCTTGTCGCGACCTAATTTTTTCGGTTTGCCACCTAAAACTAGGTTAATGGACTCCGCTAAGTTTTTAAACTTAGCTCGGGCTCTCCCAAGCCCATACCAAATCGCGACTTGAGTCTAAACTTTTTAAATATGCAAAATATTATCTAGGAGTCGCCACTAATCGGTTTAGGGTAGGTCGATTAGACACCTAAGTAAAATAACGGGAGCATTATCTTACTCCTACGAACCAGAGACTAAGGGTACGGGGACTTGATTACACTAGACTATCCTAGTGCCCTTTCGGTACCTTTCTATTTCATTTTTTTTTAAATGTTTTTTGCAGGCAGCTTGGATTGATTTTAATTCATTTTCCTAACATGTGAGGCGATCATGCGAGTGCACAAACCGCCAATTTAACACCCGAGAAAGCGAATAAAATAATGCGGGACTTACCTCAAAGCAACGAAAGCAACCGCATTGTTAGGTCGAATTCATATCAATAATCCTAGATATGATTTCTAATTAATAAGCAATCACTCAATTTTTGTTTTCACTTTATTTAATGAAAGTCGTGCAATGCATGCTACTAATTTAACATGAAATGATATGACGTGGCAATATGACCTAAACTATATAACATGAATAAGCATGCAATTCATCCTAAAGCATGAAATGAATTTATTCTAAATTTTTTGTATTTTCCATGAAATTCGAAATTAAAGAAATGCAACAATTAAATACGCAATTTAATCAAATGACCTAGTTCTAATGACGAGCAATGAACTTAGCAACAATCACTAGATGACGAAAATTTCAAAAACCTAATCCTACATGTCGATTTACTAAACCTATATGCTCATGCAGAATTTTGATTTTTTTAAAATAATTAATTATTAAATAAATATTAAATCTAAACTATCAACAAAATAAAGCAAGAAAGGATTAAAATAATCGAAAAAATAACCTATTGTCTCACAGGTCAAATTAACGGTTATTCTAACCCTAATTGTCACAACAAGGAGATCAAAACAATTACAAATCTGATCCGAAGTCTTACGGACCAAATTAAATAATTATTGTGATTTAACAATTGAAATTTCACCAAAAAAGCCCAAAAATTAATATAATTAAAAAATGATCCGATGTCTCTCGGATCAAATTAATAATTACATTAATTTCGGACGAAATCCCTACGGATAATGCATACAAAATGCACAAATATTAACATTGACAAACCATATTCTAACTTAAACAATAATAACAAAATTTAAAACACAATAAAATAACATAAAATAAGCAAAAGAAAGAAATAAAAATAAAACTAAAGGAGGGGAATTGCAGCAAAGCATTGGTGGGCATATGGCTAGTTCTTGATTTGATCATTTGCTAGTCTCCTCCGAGAACTTTTTGAGTGGACGTCCCCCTTCTCTTGTCATCTCTCTCTTGTCAATTATGGTGGAATATGGAATTGTGTGGTCTTTTGTTCGGCATTGAATTGCCTGTGACCACAACATCAGAACAAAACAAAGTAAATACCAAAAATATGGAGTGGACAACTTTAATAGGGAGAGAAACAACCCGGTTTTATCACGGTGAAATCACCGGATGGCACCGCCGCTTAGGTACGTTGGCCACTTCGATGTCTCGCTGCTGGAATTATCGTCGGAGATGTAGGAGTTTAATCTAGGCAAGAAACAAAAATAAAATCACCTTAGTGCGAATAGCAAATTGGAATTGCACACAATCAAACTTAAAAAAAGAAGAAGCTCGACTTAGCTTTATGCTTGTCGTCAATATCCATGAAGCATGATGAACATGGGGCGTCGTCAAGAAGACTACACCATCGTCCGAGATCCCTGAGGGTGTGTGCCTCTCCCCCTATCTCTCGAGAGATTGTCTATCGAACCTCTCTACGTTTTCTCACCATTTTTTCCCCTTGTGAGCTCCGCTCTCCTCCCCCCCGTCATGAAAAGTGAGCCTCTCTTTTATAGTGATTCGAAACGGTCTCTTTACATGGCATTTCCCGAGTTGCCATTTCTTGTTGCATTAAATCAAGCCTGCAAATCGGAACATGATTTCGCAATCAGCTCGATTTTACTTGATTCCTTCCATTTTACAAAAATTCTTGCCCCTTATTCAATTGCTTCCGCATTTAACAAAATCCGAATACCCATCAATTTCAAATTTCCATGCATAATCAATCAAATCAATTGCCCCCATTTTCTTTCATTTTTTCCTTTTATTTGTTCAAAATGCAATTTTATTTTTCCAAAATTAGGTGTCAACAGCTGCCCCTCTTTGAAGGTGAGCTCGTAGAGGTTGCCGACAAAGATAAATTGAAACCTAATTTTAATTATGCACATGCACTAAATGACTTTTTGTTGGAAAATGAATTCATTTTTTGAATGCAATATGTATGATGCATGGAAATGCTAATGCAAATGATAAATGAATTTACCTGGAATAACTTACCTTCAAGGAGGGTAGAGTAACTCAAGATAAATTGGTGTTACACGTTCAGGACCCATACCATTCTACGGTCGCCCAGAATAGTAACATGACTTTGTAAAGAAAACTGCTTTCCTAGGACCCGTACCATTCTACGGTCGCCTAGTATGAAAATGGTTGTGTCTAGGACCCGTACCATTCTAGGGTCGCCTAAACGCGGATTTACCTTCCAGGACCCGTACCATTCTACGGTCGCCCGAATAGGAAAATAAGTTTTGTCTAGGACCCGTAGCATTCTACGGTCGCCTAAACGGGGATTTACCTTCCAGGACCCGTACCATTCTACGGTCGCCCGAATAGGGAAATAAGTTTTGTCTAGGACCCGTACCATTCTACGGTCGCCCGAATAGGGAAATAAGTTTTGTCTAGGACCCGTACCATTCTACGGTCGCCTAAACGGGGATTTACCTTCCAGGACCCGTACCATTCTACGGTCGCCCGAATAAGGAAACAAGTTTTGTCTAGGACCCGTACCATTCTACGGTCGCCTAAACGGGGGTTTATCTTCCAGGACCCGTACCATTCTACGGTCGCCTGAATAGGGAAATAAGTTTTGGGGACAACTCCATCGAGTGTCAGTGTACTCAAAAGGGAAAATACATGTACAACGACAAGTATTTAAGGTGTAGATAGAGATGTACTTACCTGATGACATCTCTGCTCATTGGGGATATGTCTCCTGTAAAGATGGGCCTTGGGCTACGAAAGCACGCCTGGATAATATAAAAGGACTCTGGGCTATGAAAGCACGTCAGGTCAATTTAAAAGGACACTGGGCTACAAAAGCACGCCGGGTCGATAAAAGGGGGACTCTGGGCTACAAAAGCACGCCGGGTCAATTTAAAAGGACACCGGTCACGAAAGCACGCCGGGTGGATAGAAAGGGGACTCTGGGCTACGAAAGCACGCCAGGTCAATTTTAAAGGAACAGCTTGACCGAGTCAAGTGTCGAGAATGGGTAGAGATATACTTACCTGATGATATCTCTGATTCTTTGGAATATGTCTTCTGGAACTTAGATATCCCGTGAGGCCTCTCACCTCCTGGTAGAAATAAATTTTGGAACATCAATGATGCACCTTGAATGTTCATGATGGTTTCTCATCTCCTTATATCATGAGGCATTTTGAAAGGAATCTGAATGTTAGGAGCTCTTGGGTCTTTGAGAAAAAATTATCTGTCGACATGATTAGAGCAAAAATGCATTCACCAAAGAAATATGCAATTAAGGCTATTATGGAATGCATACTTCAAAATCTATTGAAGCTTTTATCAATTCAATCAAGATTCATGCATAATGACTTTTGCATCATCCAAATTTCCACTAGAGAGAATTATCGTTCAAGACAATTTTCACTCATGACATGGATTTCTTAAGAATACTAAATGAGAGACTTTTGGTTAGAAAGGACTTTTACTCACTCACATTTAGAAGAGAATCACTCCATCTCACCATATCGACAGGGGTCCGAGTATTCTCGCAAGCAGTACGACCTTACCAATCTGAGAGGTCTTTAGCATGAACCATATTGTGGGATTGGTCGACGGCTTAACAAATGGACTCTTTAAGTCAAGGCTATTGAAAGAACAGCTTCGCAATCATCTCCGGGTTTACAAGTCAAGAACCCTGCAAAATGAGAAAGAAATAATCTTGCTCGCACTTCTTCGAGCGATGCTTATAAACATATGAACTCCTACGTTAATTCAAGTGCCCTAATCTGAAGAGACTTTGTAAGGGACGTAACGTAGGTTGGGTTCATGGGTTGAGAAATGAAAGGATCATTAGGCTCAAAAAGTGTGTAAAGGGTGAGAGTTGATGATCATCTTGGCATTGCCACCAGTTTTCTTTTTCACCATCGTGGATTGTCTTCATGACGTGCCCCATTGATTGTAAACACTCAGCATTTGAGTTCTTTGAGTATTGCTCCATTGGGATTCAACTCTTACAATTGACAGTCACCTACCTTGACTTTCTTTTTTCATCTATGGGCATTGGCTTTGCTTTTACCAGGCACGCTGCTTTTTATGCCTCTAGTTCTCATGCATTTTTTTTCACTTCTTTTTTCATGGGCATCGGCCTTGCTTTTACCAGGCACACTGCTTTTTTCATGCCCCTTAGTTCTATTTTGAATTTAATTCTTACGCATAATGCATGCGTCAAGCAATTACACTTTAAATGACACTAGAACTTTTCAAGAGTCTTCATCTGCCTTTTACCTTGCCCCAATGTGGGGGTTGATCATCAACTGGTTTTGAAAGAAATGAAATTGTAGGCTCAAGTGGGCTATGCAAAGGATATAAGTGTATCGGATAAAGAAAGAAATGCTCTCCGTCATCCTAAAGCACTTAAATTAACACATGAATTCAATGTAATAGCATAACTTGAAGATTGATGCAAGTGAGAGCAAGAAAATTTCAATTCATTTTCCTCACCTCATGATGTCCTTTGATCTCTTAGTTGCCCCGATGTGGGGTGATTCTTGACAAGGGTGATTTGAAAAGAATATCCATAAGTGTATGGGCTCAAAAGGGTTAAGCAATGGATCACTTGTAAGGTTTGGGATAGAGAAATGAATTGCCTCTCATCATTTCAATTGCCTTACCTTTTGCGAGAGAACTCTTTACCTTATGGATATGAACCTTCCTACACTCATCTCACAAGTGTATGAGTAGGGGACTGTGTATAGGATAGGGTTTGCCTTTCATCATCCCAACTCGTCTCATTTAGTATGCTCAATCAATTCCACATCATTCATTAAATTAGCCTATCTTGATGTTTTTTTAGTGGATTTGGTGGATAAAACATGTAAGAGTCATCATGCACAATCCTTTTAAAAGAAAAAAACTCAACAACTTTAGGCATGAAAAATTGTCAACTCCAAAACAAACAATTTTCCACACTGCAAAATGGTTTTAAGCATTCATTCAAGGATTCATCTACAATGGGATTGCCTCGGCATCTTTGGATTGTCCCTATCATTCAAGACTGAAAATCCACTTTTGCCCCTGCACAAAAGAACGTGCATGAATATGATACTATGCAACATCAAAGTAAATTCAAATTGCACATCCATTTTGGCTCGGGTCGAGATTTTATCCTGGTCGAGTCACTACCAAAATCCGTCATGCCCACAATCTTGTCACATCAACTCTTTAGAAATGTGTCCTTGACAGTTGGGCCAATTGCAACCTGGTGTGCCTTTTTCAGATGCCTTCTCATCGACCGAAAAAGTAATACTCAAAACATGAAATAAATGAGTCAGAAAATTAACCGAGGCTAACCTAATGCATGCTTTTGGAAATGGCTTCAAAAATGATTTTTATTTTTTATTTTTTATGAGGAAGCATGAAAGAGCCCAGGTCCTCGAAATTCTCCTTGGATGACATTTTCTTTTCACTGTTGGATATCGTCACCGGCCTGGTTTGGCATACCCCATTATGTCCTCAAAACAAAACTGGTAATTTTATTGATATTCATCAATCAAATTACATTTATTGGAATGAAAAATGTGATATTCAAGCACTAGAAGAAATTTAAACCAATCCCTGAAAAGCAATAAGAATTCCCACGCAGTGGAAGGTGCAACTGAACATGCCCCTACTTAGGACCATGAATCATGTGTGCTTGAGCTCTTCACCCTCCTTGATCTTGTGATGCGAACCATCCAGGTCGAGATTCTTCCTTCTAGATATGTCACTAGTCTCTTCATGGTGGCATCAAATTCAGTTATGTCATCACAGCCCTTTTGCTTGACGAGAAAAGCCACAGTAGCAGACAATTCATCGACTTGACTTTGGAGGTGTGCAATTCGCTTGTTCATATTGTCAAGGATATGATCCAGCACCTTGTTTTGATCCGCCATTTTAGCTCTCGACCGTGTAAGGATGGGTGAGCGAGATCGCTCCATAATCACCTAAAGGAGATAAACGGGAACATGTAAGCATGAGGTGTAAATGGAGAGTCAATCCATGACAATGATCTAATCGATTTTTTTATTTTTGTTTTTTTATTCATGAAAAGTCTGTGCAAGAAGGGTAATTTCCTAAAAATAAATAAAAATAGGACACCCTAGCAAGAACCAAATTTCCTAAACACGAATTAGGAATGACCAAGATTTGAAACTCCCTGATGAGAACAATAAAGACATGAATTGAAAACAAATTCTCTAAAGTTTTTGTTATTTTCCAAATGATTCATTACATGGCAATTTCCTCATTTCATTTCTAACTGACAAAGGAATTAAATTCAATGATTGACCTATATTGTCATGGACTGACTTAAAAATAAATTGCATGATATAGGGATAGAAGACTTACTTCACCAATGAAAATTAATGGCAATCACATAAACATGCACATGAGATGTGAGGCTCGATTTCTACTTAGATGGCTTAACAAAGTGGAGCTAAGAGGGTGATCTCGACCGTTGCGCCTCTCGCATTAACGTTAGGTCCCCTTAACTCCGGCTCGCCGAATGGAATGTCCAATAGTCACGCAGTCTCGCGGATATGGACAAAACACATTTCGACACCATGAAAAACTTTCGGGGAAGAGAAGGTCAACCTCTACATAGCAGTCTCGCTTTAGAGGAAGTATACTTCTCAACACCATCCTAGAATCCTTAAATGCGGTCCAGGTCCGACGGCAGGTTGTGTGTGCAAATAGTGTGGTGCTAAAGCAATAAAGCATGCACAACAGTTTAAATGCAAACAACACTTCTAATTGGAAAAATAAATCATTTATCCCAACACCTCAACCTGCAAGACAAAGGTTAGCAAAGACTACTCCCCTTATACCTCCCATCTGCAAGAACATTTAACACCTTAAAAATGTTAGGGACGTACCTGGGATCCTCGCTGCCAAACAAAAACATTTTTAAAATAAAAAGAAAAATTGGCCTAAGTCCACTAAGTGTTTTAACACAAGTCCCCAGCGGAGTCGCCAAGCTGTCGCGACCTAATTTTTTCGGTTTGCCACCTAAAACTAGGTTAATGGACTGCTAAGTTTTTAAACTTAGCTCGGGCTCTCCCAAGCCCATACCAAATCGCGACTTGAGTCTAAACTTTTTAAATATGCAAAATATTATCTAGGAGTCGCCACTAATCGGTTTAGGGTAGGTCGATTAGACACCTAAGTAAAATAACGGGAGCATTATCTTACTCCTACGAACCGAGACTAAGGGTACGGGGACTTGATTACACTAGACTATCCTAGTGCCCTTTCGGTACCTTTCTATTTCATTTTTTTTAAATGTTTTTTGCAGGCAGCTTGGATTGATTTTAATTCATTTTCCTAACATGTGAGGCGATCATGCGAGTGCACAAACCGCCAATTTAACACCCGAGAAAGCGAATAAAATAATGCAGGACTTACCTCAAAGCAACGAAAGCAACTGCATTGTTAGGTCGAATTCATATCAATAATCCTAGATATGATTTCTAATTAATAAGCAATCACTCAATTTTTGTTTTCACTTTATTTAATGAAAGTCGTGCAATGCATGCTACTAATTTAACATGAAATGATATGACGTGGCAATATGACCTAAACTATATAACATGAATAAGCATGCAATTCATCCTAAAGCATGAAATGAATTTATTCTAAATTTTTTGTATTTTCCATGAAATTCGAAATTAAAGAAATGCAACAATTAAATACGCAATTTAATCAAATGACCTAGTTCTAATGACGAGCAATGAACTTAGCAACAATCACTAGATGACGAAAATTTCAAAACCTAATCCTACATGTCTGATTTACTAAACCTATATGCTCATGCAGAATTTTGATTTTTTTAAAATAATTAATTATTAAATAAATATTAAATCTAAACTATCAACAAAATAAAGCAAGAAAGGATTAAAATAATCGAAAAAATAACCTATTGTCTCACAGGTCAAATTAACGGTTATTCTAACCCTAATTGTCACAACAAGGAGATCAAAACAATTACAAATCTGATCCGAAGTCTTACGGACCAAATTAAATAATTATTGTGATTTAACAATTGAAATTTCACCAAAAAGCCCAAAAATTAATATAATTAAAAAAATGATCCGATGTCTCTCGGATCAAATTAATAATTACATTAATTTCGGACGAAATCCCTACGGATAATGCATACAAAATGCACAAATATTAACATTGACAAACCATATTCTAACTTAAACAATAATAACAAAATTTAAAACACAATAAAATAACATAAAATAAGCAAAAGAAAGAAATAAAAATAAAACTAAAGGAGGGGAATTGCAGCAGCATTGGTGGGCATATGGCTAGTTCTTGATTTGATCATTTGCTAGTCTCCTCCGAGAACTTTTTGAGTGGACGTCCCCGTTCTCTTGTCATCTCTCTCTTGTCAATTATGGTGGAATATGGAATTGTGTGGTCTTTTGTTCGGCATTGAATTGCCTGTGACCACAACATCGAAACAAAACAAAGTAAATACCAAAAATATGGAGTGGACAACTTTAATAGGGAGAGAAACAACCCGGTTTTATCACAGTGAAATCACCGGATGGCAATCGCCGCTTAGGTACGTTGGCCACTTCGATGTCTCGCTGCTGGAATTATCGTCGGAGATGTAGGAGTTTAATCTAGGCAAGAAACAAAAATAAAATCACCTTAGTGCGAATAGCAAATTGGAATTGCACACAATCAAACTTAAAAAAAGAAGAAGCTCGACTTAGCTTTATGCTTGTCGTCAATATCCATGAAGCATGATGAACATGGGGCGTCGTCAAGAAGACTACACCATCGTCCGAGATCCCTGAGGGTGTGTGCCTCTCCCCCTATCTCTCTGAGAGATTGTCTATCGAACCTCTCTACGTTTTCTCACCATTTTTTCCCCTTGTGAGCTCCGCTCTCCTCCCCCTGTCATGAAAAGTGAGCCTCTCTTTTATAGTGATTCGAAACGGTCTCTTTACATGGCATTTCCCGAGTTGCCATTTCTTGTTGCATTAAATCAAGCCTGCAAATCGGAACATGATTTCGCAATCAGCTCGATTTTACTTGATTCCTTCCATTTTACAAAAATTCTTGCCCCTTATTCAATTGCTTCCGCATTTAACAAAATCCGAATACCCATCAGAATTTCAAATTTCCATGCATAATCAATCAAATCAATTGCCCCCATTTTCTTTCATTTTTTCCTTTTATTTGTTCAAAATGCAATTTTATTTTTCCAAAATTAGGTGTCAAGAATGAGCATATAGGTTTAGTAAATCAGACATGTAGGATTAGGTTTTTGAAATTTTCGTCATCTAGTGATTGTTGCTAAGTTCATTGCTCGTCATTAGAACTAGGTCATTTGATTAAATTGCATATTTAATTGTTGCATTTCTTTAATTTCGAATTTCATGGAAAATACAAAAATTTAGAATAAATTCATTTCATGCTTTAGGATGAATTGCATGATTATTCATGTTATATAGTTTAGGTCATATTGCCACGTTATATCATTTCATGTTAAATTAGTAGCATGCATTGCACGACTTTCATTAAATAAAGTGAAAACAAAAATTGAGTGATTGCTTATTAATTAGAAATCATATCTAGGATTATTGATATGAATTCTGACCTAACAATGCAGTTGCTTTCGTTGCTTTGAGGTAAGTCCTGCATTATTTTATTCGCTTTCTCGAGTGTTAAATTGGCGGTTTGTGCACTCGCATGATCGCCTCACATGTTAGGAAAAGGAATTAAAATCAATCCAAGCTGCCTGCAAAACATTTTTAAAATTAAAAAGAAATGGTACCGAAAGGGCACTAGGATAGTCTAGCGTAACCAAGTCCCCGTACTAAATTCTCTGGTTCGTAGGAGTAAAATAATACTCTCATTATTTTACTTAGGTGTCTAATCGACCTACCCTAAACTGATTAGTGGCGACTCCTAGATAATAATCTTTTACATGTTAAAACCCTAAGTCGCGATTTGGTATGGGCTTGGGAGAGCCCGAGCTAAGCTTAAAGGCTTAGTAGTCCATCAACCTAGTTTTAGGTGGCAAACCCGAAAAATTAGGTCGCGACAGAATATGAGAGCAACCATGTTTTTCTTTTTTAAAGGCAGGGGCACTCAAGCGGACATTTTCCATTGAATACGCCTGATTATATTTAATCTTAATTGGACTTGACAAGTTGTGGTTAAGCAATTTTGAATTTTATTTTAATTAATATTAACATTTTAGACAAAAATGTTTGTCGGAAATTAAACAATGTCAATCGAGTGATTGTGCCTGTACACAAGACATATTGGTTCGTTATTCTTGTACAAGCATACTCCTTTTCTTAGTAAAGTTATTCTATTTTTCTTGTGTTTATGTTCGGAGAGTTTGAGAGGTTAAATTGTATCCTAGGAGCATTATAGCTTTAAAAGAGTGATTTCATAGGTCTCTTAGCAGAACCATTTTGTTTTCTATATGTCTTTTTTTTCCGGGCTTTCTCTCTTCATGTTATAGTCCAGCTTCTTTTTTATATGGTTAATGGTAGGTGAGGAATCTAAAATAAGACCCAATGAGAATATTAAAAGTCAAATCACAATGACGAATGAAAAGAGCCTTATGTTATAAAAGTTGTCAATCTCTTAGTTTTAGTATATCCAGAAATTTATATATAATTTTGATCGATATTTCTAGAATTTCTCTCCCTTTGTGCCGCATTAATTGTGCTTTTACGGAGATTTCCTCTCCCCATTGCCCGTTCGGCTAGGCCCTTTGCTTCAAGCTCAAATAGATTTTGTGAAAAAATCTCAATCTAGTCGTTACTTGAATTAAGTATGTTAGATTACATATAGACGGCACATAAGAAAAATACTAAATGGCAATGACATCTTGGTCTGTTCAGAAGGAATTATGCCAGATGTGACCTTCTCTTTTACCAACTTCGCCTGCCATCTTCAGTTCTCGATGTTATACTTTATCATCTTCTTGGTTTGTTCATTCTTAGTTGGATATAAGCTACGCTCAATGGCTTTGAACCTCGTCATTCCAGGCTTTGAACCTCATCATTCCATGTCAACGGGCAAGTTCAATCTCTCTCAGGAGTACCATCAGTGGCTTTCTCTCTCTCCCTATTCAATCATCCATCAATAATATATTTTCATATGTTTGCAATCCCCAACAAGACACAACACAAAATATTAAAGTGTGCTATATGAGCATACAATATCGACATGCTTATGACTAATCAGTCCAAACAAAAAGCTATTGAATAAGAGTTACGGTAATCTATGACTTCTTCGGTCTTGACTAATGAAATCATGTTTGTTTCAGCATCGCTATCAATCATTTATATCTTTGTGGGAAAAACAAAAAGAGAAAAGAATTGTGAACCCATATGTGTTAGTGTCCTCCCTTATGGGTGAAGTGAAGTGCTCAAACCTAAATATTATTTAAGCTTGAGTGCTCCATCATCTCGATGGAGCACGTCACAATATGTTGAAAGGGTGCGAGAATTGGGCATGGACCAGGGGCAAGCCCCCGACATCATTCACTATCCTCGCCACATTACCCATAAAATAAGGTTGCAATAGATGAAGGCACGGGTTTATTCCGACTCTCTCCAGACCTCTCCTTGCTACTTTTGCGGTTCTCATGACTCCAGGAGGCCCGACTCAAGCGAAGACAAAGTTGCATGTCGAGACTATTCTTATTCTCCCCCTTGAGATTTCCTACATGAGATGTCGATGGCGTGGTCGATTGAAATCTAAATGCTGCCCAAATTTTTCGTTCTTCTCGTGCATAGTAAAAAAAGCACATGGCAATGGCTCCTAGGTTTCAATTTAACCTTTGGTTAATTACCAGGAATCGCCTACCTACTTAGGTTTTTTTTTTTTTTTTTTTTATCCTATGGTAGAATTAACTATCAAGTATGTGCCTTTTGTAATGCCACTTCGGACTCGATTGATCATCTCTTTTTCGAGTTCCATGTCCCTGCGACTCTTGCGTTCTTCCGGGCTGCGCGGCGTAATCTTCCTTCGCGAAATAGGCCTTGGGCGGAAACCATCCATTGGGCCCCGAGGTTCCTCTCTCGGCAATGATTTTTCCACTCCATTGCTCGGTTTTCTTTTGGGGTCATCTGCCACTTAATCTAGAAGAAAAGGAACAACATCATCTTTCGGGGCGAAGCGCTTGAGGTCTTTGCTTTGAAGAAGCACCTTATTAAGGTCATTAAGGATAAAGTTCTTACCTTCAACAACGTGCCGGACAACCCTAGGAATAGGCGGCTTCAGCGTGGATGGGGCTTCGACCCTTCTATTTTTGACGGAATCAACACTCATCTCACCTAGTTAGGTGGTTGCTGGGTTGTTTTCTCTACCTAGCGGCGTTTTTGCCTAGGCTTGTGCTGCTGGGTGTTCAGCTGTGTTTTCCTTTTCCTTGCTTTTACTTCAACTCCTTTCCACGCATCCTGCATGTTCGCATTATGAGTGAAAGTTATTGGCGCCGGATTTTGTGTATATTGGCTCTCTCTATTTATTTATACTTGCCTTTACCAAAGAAAAAAAAAAAAAGCACATGGCGGGGAAATTCTAATCACACGAAGTCGAAGTCGAAGAGTCCTGGTCACACAAGAAAGCCAAGAGAAAAATGTCATTATTATTGTCATAAATGATATAACGCAACATATTGTTATTTATTAATATTAGATTCTCCGGACAGTGAACATAGACTGATTGCTCTATATGAACAGGAACGAACCCCACACCGACTTCGTAGCAGCCCAGCAGGCGATGAAATGTTGAACGGTTAACGTAAGAACCCCGTTGGGCAATAAAGAAAATAAAGAAACGTTAGAACCACATGTTCTATACGTCAACGTCTTTAAAACAATTTTGCAAGGAGAAAAGTGAGGTTAAAGAAAGAAAAATGCAATTCGACCTTCCCCACATGCGACCACTTAGTCATAACAAAATTAAACCTAGCCATGTTCAAACTGAATTACGGCGAAGCTTCCCAGTTCTTGCTGCAATGTTCAAATGGCAACACCAAACTATAAAAACCGATGAGCAATATCGATCAACCTCACATCGCACCGTCTTCAAATCTTCACCATCATATTCTTAGTATCAATCCTTGTTGTTCGTTCTTGACAGAATACAAGCTACGCACGAAATGGCCGCGAACCTCTTCACTCCATGCCAGATGGGCAAGTTCGACCTCTCTCATAGGGTAGTGCTAGCGCCTATGACGAGATGCAGAGCGATCAATGGGATTCCATTGCCGGTGCATGCAGAGTACTATGCGCAAAGAACGACCAAGGGTGGTTTTCTCATCACCGGAGGCACCCTCATCTCTGACACGGCCGCTGGGTACGTCCTTTTGTCCTGAGATCAAGCTGTCTTCTATATATCACGCAGAAAGGAACTGAAATTGTCTACATACCGATGTACACCTGAGCACCGCAAGCTATTTATACCCTATTCATTGCTTGACAGCAAGTAATATGAACTTCGCTTTGGATCATAGGAGGATCTTTAAGTTTGAGAAATAAAATGTTGTTAAACCAGGTTTCCAGGTAGTCCTGGGATTTACACTGAAGAGCAAGTCGAAGCATGGAAGAAGGTGGTGGATGCTGTTCATTCCAAGGGCGGCATCATCTTCTGTCAACTTTGGCACGTTGGTCGTGCCTCCAACAGTGGTACTAAATTCATTTTCTCAAACCGACGCCACAAAATATCTCCGTAGCTCCCCCATATATCACATAATCACGACCTGCACTATTGAATTTGACAATCTGTTTTCGCTGTTATACTTTTTTCCTACTTAGGCAATGTTAACTTATTAAATTTCACCTTCTATACTCATTTCTAACAACAATTGGTATTATATTATGGTGATTGTATTAGTTTATCAACCCGATGGACGCGCTCTGATTTCGTCAACAAATCAATCCATCTCCGATAAATGGAAAATCATCATGCCCGACGGGACTCTCGATGTTCCTCACAAACCAAGAGCTCTCCAAACACACGAAGTATGGCAGGTTATCGAGCAATATCGCCAAGCAGCTGCAAATGCCATTCGAGCAGGTTAGTCCATGAACTATAATCATATCGTGATAGATGCTAAAATTACTTGTATTTACTTCGTTTGTTGCGCATAAGTATTAATAATCAAATCGATTTCCACTTTAGGTTTTGATGGTGTTGAGGTGCATGGAGCACATGGCTATCTCATTGATCAATTCTTAAAGGACTCAATCAATGATAGAGTAGACGAATTTGGAGGATCAATCGAGAATAGATGCAGATTCTTGATGGAGATCATCAAAGTGGTAGCAGGAGAAGTTGGCACTGATCGAGCGGGCGTTAGAATCTCACCAGCGATTGACCACTTGGATGCCATGGACTCCGATCCACTCAATCTAGGCCTATCGGTCATCGAGAGATTGAACAAGTTCCAAAATGAGATAGGCTCCAAACTCGCCTATCTCCATGTGACTCAACCTCGATTCACAATCAATGGCACGAAGAATTACGGCAAACAAGAGGAGGATGAAGAAGCTCAATTGATGAGAACTTGGAGGAGAGCTTATCAAGGTACTTTCATGTTGAGCGGCGGCTTCACGCGAGAGCTCGGGATGAAGGCTTTGGCTGGAGGAGATGCGGACTTGATATCGTACGGTCGGCTCTTCATCTCTAACCCTGATTTGGTCTACCGATTCAAGGTGGATGCACCATTGAATGGTTACAACAGAGATACATTTTATAGTCAAGATCCAGTTATTGGTTACATAGATTACCCATTTCTTGACCAGGAAAATGGGGAAGTGACACACTAGTAAATGAAAATGCTACTGGTGTGTTTGTACTCCTGGGAACTTTGGGTTACATTGTACAAGTTAAAGCACCAAGGAGGATTGAAGAAATAAGACAACTAGTTCATTGCATATACCTTATGTCCGTGACAAGAGGGAACATGGTTTCTACATTATAGAGTCAATTACATAGAGTATGATGAATAATTATATCTCCTTGTTCAACAAACTATAATTCTCTCTTGTATTGTACTTGTTCGTATAGTTTGATTATTAATAAAAATACGTTGAGTAATATAATCAATTATGGTGGAAACCGATGTTCATGTTCTTTTTATTATTATCTTTTTTTTTTTTTGGGCAATAAGAGGTGACACCCATCTGGGTTGTTGGAGAGTTTGTAGCGGGAACGTGGAAAAAAGAGTCCAGGGGAAAAACGGAAGGGAACAATTTATTTAAAATATAAGAGCGCCATGTGAGTGTTAAAAAATGAGCAATGCGATGAATCAAAAGGCTTTTTTTCCATACGTCTTGACAAAAGCAAGTTTTGGCTTTCGAACTGGAGGAGCCTTATGTGCAAATCTCACCCGCAACGCCACATCACAAAGCATCCATTTCCCAAGAAAGAAAAAACACTAGCAAAGAAGACCATCCAATGACAGCCAATGCAATTCTTCATTTAGCAGAAATAACAAATATTAAATAAATAAATAATAAAATAAAAAACCCAAGAAGCGGCATGAACCAACCTTCCTTGGGGCAGCAGCATTATCGCTAACGGGTTTCGAATCCGTCAAATTCGGCCATTAATCTTTCAGTTTAGAGTTCAAGTGAAGAATTTGCTGAAAGATTCAATTGCCCGATATACCAGAAAAGTTCCCGAAATTAGTTATCAGCCCAGTGATCAACGAGAACTCACCGAGCCAATCAAAGGAGGGTGTCTCAAATTTGTCTTCTCTTCTCTGGTTTCTTCTCGAGATGGTAATGGCGGTTAGGATTTCCACCAGCTGCGATGAAGAAGACGACGTGATCGTAGAGGCTGAAGCAAGGCTTTCCTACGTGGGCCTGGGCCTTGGAGATCGCTTATTGGGCCTTCTTCACGCAGGCAGTTTGAAGAAGTAAGCCCACTACATGAGGCACAATCAGTGAATTTTTCTATTTTTTGCATGTATATTAATTTCACAAACATTTTGATATTTCCAGTTAAGACCACTTTGTAGAAGAAAAAAATGTTCATACTATGTTTAATTCATAATATAAGAAGATATATGACGCAACGGGAATGGAAATAATACAAATCTCCGATTGCAAATACGAGAAACACGCTCGCAACACGAACAAAAGTGCATGTGCACGAAGCACAGCAATTTGCATGAAGCGCGGCAATTCAAGAGATAACAAATAAAAAATAAAAATTCACTTAAATATTTTTTCCTGAGATCATAGAGATGGAATTAGAATAATGTCACAATGTCGATTATTTAGTTCATTCCAAAATTTATATAAATACTCTTTTCCCTCCAATGAATGTATTATACCTCTACGTTCATCACATGCTCAAATTAGAAAATTTTCGATATGTATATATAGAGTAACCACTTATTTTAGTGTTCTTGTCTTAAAAGATTCTCAGTTCAATGGTTAATCATACCTAATGAAAAAGATTTTCATCTTTTCAATATGTTGATTGTACATAGAACAGTAAAAAATGATATTTTTGTGCAATGATCCCCCTTGAAAATTTACTACAGGAGATGTCTATGGCATGGTCCAAATCGAAATCAAAGTTGCGTCCATACCTCTTGTTCTCGCACATCATCAAGCGATCATGTCACAGATGAATTATAATTGTGCACGGTAGAAGTCAATTAGAGTTTTCTCAATCGAGAAGCAAAGAGAAAAATTTCAACTCTCCCAGCCTCCTGGCATGCACGTAATGTATTACGTCGATTCTGCTGCAAGGGTTCGCATGGCAACAGCAACTGATGTTTTTTATTTCTTATTGGCCGCTAGAGAAGCTGGCACGTGAGCGGTGTTGTTCGAGAGTTTGTAATGTGAGTGTGGAAATAAAAAAGAGTCCCACGTAGGGAAAAAGAAGGAAACTATTTTGTTTGAATATGAGAGCAACCATGTTTTTTTTTTTTTTTAAAGGCAGGGGCACTCAAGCGAACATTTTCCATTGAATACGCCTGATTATATTTAATCTTAATTGGACTTGAAAAGTTATGGTTAAGCAATTTTGAATTTTATTTTAATTAATATTAACATTTCCGACCAAAATGTATGTCAGAAGTTAAACAATGTCAATCGAGTGATTGTGCCTGTACACAAGACATATTGGTTCGTTATTCTTGTGCAAGCATACTCCTTTTCTTAGTAAAGTTATTCTGTTTTTCTTGTGTTTACGTTCAGAGAGTTTGAGAGGTTAAATTGTATCCTAGGAGCATTATAGCTTTAAAAGAGTGATTTCATATGTTTCTAAGCAGAACCATTTTGTTTTCTATATGTCTTTTTTTTCCGGGCTTTCTCTCTTCAATCTCCAATGTTATAGTCCAGCTTCTTTTTTATATGGTTAATGGTAGGTGAGGAATCTAAAATAAGACCCAATGAGAATATTAAAAGTCAAATCACAATGATGAATGAAAAGAGCCTTATGTTATAAAAGTTGTCAATCTCTTAGTTTTAGTATATCCAGAAATTTGTTTATAAAATTTTGATCGATATTTCTAGAATTTCTCTCCCTTTGTGCCACATTAATTGTGCTTTTATGGAGATTTCCTCTCCCCCTTGCCCGTTCGGCTTGGCCCTTTGCTTCAAGCTCAAATAGATTTTGTGAAAAAATCTCAATCTAGTCGTTACTTGAATTAAGTATGTTAGATTAGATATAGACGGCGGATAAGAAAAATACTAAATGGCAATGACATCTTGGTCTGTTCAGAAGGAATTATGCCAGATGTGACCTTCTCTTTTACCAACTTCGCTTGCCATCTTCAGTTCACCATGTTATACTTTATCATCTTCTTGGTTTGTTCATTCTTAGTTGGATATAAGCTACGCTCAATGGCTTTGAACCTCGTCATTCCAGGCTTTGAACCTCATCATTCCATGTCAACGGGCAAGTTCAATCTCTCTCAGGAGTACCATCAGTGGCTTTCTCTCTCTCCCTATTCAATTGTCCATCAATAATATATTTTCATATGTTTGCAATCCCCAACAAGACACAACACAAAATATTAAAGTGCGCTATATGAGCATACAATGTTGACATGCTTATGACTAATCGGTCCAAACAAAAATCTATTGAATAAGAGTTATGGTATTCTACGACTTCTTCGGTCTTGACTAATGAAACCATGTTTGTTTCAGCATCGCTATTGTCACGACCCAATTTTTTGGGTTCACCACCTAAACTGGGTTAATGGACTACTAAGTTTTTAAGCTTAGCTCGGGCTCTCCCAAGCCCATACCAAATCGTGACTTAGGGTTTTGACATGCAAAATATTATTATCTAGGGGTCGCCATTAATCGGTTTAGGGTAGGTCGATTAGACACCTAAGTAAAATAAAGGGAGAATTATTTTA
This sequence comes from Eucalyptus marginata, assembly GCA_014182565.1. Classification (NCBI taxonomy): domain Eukaryota; kingdom Viridiplantae; phylum Streptophyta; class Magnoliopsida; order Myrtales; family Myrtaceae; genus Eucalyptus; species Eucalyptus marginata. The sequence goes on along the minus strand of CM024587.1, from coordinate 43,347,727 downwards.
CTCCTACAACTAGAGACTAAGGGTATGGGGACTTGGTTACACCTGACTATCTTAGTGCCCTTTCAGTACCATTTCTTTTTAATTTTCAAAAAATGTTTTGCAGGCAGCTTGATTTGATTTTAATTCACTTTCTTAACGTGTGAGGTAATCATGCAAGTGCGCAAACCATCAATTTAACATTCAAGAAAGCAATGAATAAATTGCAAAGCTTATCTCAAAGCAACGAAAGCATCTGCAATGTTAGATCAGAATTCACATCAACAATCCTAGATATGATTTCTAATTAACAAGCAATCAATTTTTTGTTTTCACTTTATTTAATGAAAGTCATGCGATGCATGCTAATAATCTAATATGACATGGCGACATGACTAAAACTGTATGACATAAATAAGCATGCAATCTATCCTAAAGCATGAAATGAATTCATTATAAATCTTTTATATTTTCCATGAAATTTGAAATTAAAGAAATGCAACAATTAAATATGCAATTTAAATTAATCAAATGACCTAATTCTAATGACGTGTAATGCAATGCAATGACGTACAAAATTATCTCAACTAAAATGACATGCAACATGCAATTTAATATAAGAGCTATATGTCACCCGACATTTATTAAATGACCTAGTCTAATGATGAGCAATCCCTAATTAAATGAACTTAATAACAACTAAATGATGTGCATTTGATATCTCTATTCTTAAAAATGCAATCTATTCTAAAAATTGAGTCTAATTTATCCATAGACGAATTCTATTTTTTTATTTTTTTCATGAAATTCGAAATTTAAGAAAAAATGCAAAAATGATCTAGCTAGATTAAGATTCTATCCAATTTAAACTAAGGATTAAGTCATAAAATCCTAACTAAAACTAAGACATTATCTTAATCTAAAATGCAATTTATCTAAAAAGATGATCTAAATTAAAAATGAAACATGCAATTCTAACCTAATATGCACAATGATTTTTTTTTTTTTGTGTTTTTCTTTATAAAAATCGAAATTAAAACGAACACATAATTAAACATGCAATTCAAATAAGAAACTAACAACCTAAATGGATGCACTTTTTTTGTTTTTATATTTTTCTAAATTCGAAATAAAATCCCTATTCTACATATGCAAGATAACAAGAAATATTCCAAAACAAACTAAATCCTAATTCAAATATTTTTTGGATTTTTTTAGTGGTTTTCCAAGATAATCAACTATATCTAAGCAATCGAGATATCCACCAAATAAAGAATTAGAATAATCGAAAAAAATAACCTGTTGTCTCACAAGTCAAATTAACAATTACTTTAACCCTAAACACAACGACAAAAAATCAAAATAATTAAAAATCTGATCCGAAGTCTTATGGATCAAATTAATAACTATAATGATTTAACAATTAAAATATCATCAAAATGCCCAAAAATTAATATAATTAAAAAAATGATCCGACGTCTTACGGACCAAATTAATAATTACATAGTTTTAGGCAAAACCTTAAGGATAATGCCTAAACCATACAAATAATTAAAATTGACATCCCATGTTCTAACTTAAGCAAAAACAACAGAACTTAAAATCACTAGATAAATAAATAAATAAAAATAAAAGGATAAAAAGTAAACCACTGTCGCGAACAATTTTTCGGGTGTGAACCACCTATGATTTGGCTAATGGATTACTAAGCCTAGACTTAGCTCGGGCTCTCCCAAGCCCATACTAATTCACGACTTAGGTTCAAGTTCTTAACATGCAAATGATTTTCAATTAGGAGTCGCCACTAATCTATTTTTGGCGGGTTGATTAGAAACCCAAGTAAAGCAATGGAAGATTTACTTTACTCCTACGAACCAGAGACTATGGGTACGGGGACTTGGTTACACTAGATTTCTCTAATGCCCTTTCGGTACCATTCTTTTATTTTCAAAAATGTTTTTTTTTTTTTTTTTTTTTGCGGGCAGCTTAGATTGATTTTAAATCTATTTCCCTAACATATGAGGTGATCATGCGGGTGCGCAATCCACCAATTTAACACCCAGATAAACAATAAATAAATTGCAAAAAAAAACTTACCTCAAAGCAACGAAAACATTTGCAATGTTAAATTAAAATCCACATCAATAACCCTAGATATGGTTTGTAATTAACACGCAATTTCATTTTTTCTTTTCACTTAATTGATGAAAATCATGTAATATGCAATGCAATATTAACTAAATGACATAATTCAAATGACATGTAATTTCTAATTAAATGGGCCTAGCAAAAATACTAAATGGCATGCATCTCAATGAATCTAAGCCTAATGACGTGCATATGACATTTTTTCTTTTCTTTTTCCTTAAAGGGTGCATTCTATCCTAAATAATGAAACTAATTTAGACTAAGGCATTTTTGTATTTTTATTTGAAATTCGGAATTAAAAAATGTGAGAATTATCTAGCTAGATTAAGATCCTATTCAATTTATATTAGGAATTAGGTTAAATTAAATCCTAATTTAAACTAAAATATTATCTTAACCCAAATAATCCTAAAATGCAATCTATCTAAAAAATCTATCTAAACTTAAAATTGATTAGGAAGAAAAATTAAACACACAATCTTACCCTAATATGCAATAACGTGCAAAAGATGCCCTAATCCTATATGATATATACATGATGTTTTTTTGTTTTTTTATTAATTTCGAAATTAAAATTTAACATGCAAATCAAATAATAAAAAGACTAACATTCTAAATGAATATGTTTTCTTTTTGTTTTCTTTTTCATAATTCAAAATAAAATCTCTATCCTAAACATGCAAAATAAGGAAAGCAAACCCCCTAATTTTCCTTTTTTTTTTTTAATTTTCGAAATTAACAATTGTCTAACAAATAAACCTGCAATTAAAAGTTTTTAAAAAAAAAACTAACAACCTAAGTCAATTGATTTTTTTATTTTTTATTTAAAATAAAACTTCAATTGTAAACATGCAAACTCTAATTCTAAACTACATCTTTTTTGATTGATTTTTTAATTAATTTAAATAACACCACAGCAAATCAAGCAACATTGATACCCAAATTGATGAACCATATCTCGCGTATGAGATCATGTTGGCCAATTTTACATAAATCACGAATCAGATCTCGGGCGGGAGATTGGATTGGCGATTTCTTTAAGTAATTGCGAGTTGGATTTCGGACGCGAAAATCGGATTGACAATCACTAATTTCAAGGCAATTCCACATTGTGCAATTTCAATTTCACATAAAATGGAAAGTTACACTAAAAGCAAATAATATAAAATACCAACGATAATAAAAAAAACAATAAAAGATAAATAAATAATAGAAAAGAAAAAGAAAAATTAACCTAATACTTTCTTTTCCTCTTTTTTTTTTTTTTTTTTTTTTCAAAAAAAAAAAAAAAAAAAAAAAAAATTGGAGGCTGGCCGGTGAGAGGGAGCTTGGTCACCGGCTAGAGTTCCGGTGAGGGCTGGGAGCGGCGCGACAACGAGCGGGACGGCGGATTTCATGGCATCGGGGCTCTGGGCGGCAGGAAACGGCGAAGGTGAGGCGACACGAGTGAAGCACGAGGTCGCGGGCAGGGAGACCTTGAGTGCGGGCGGAGGTGGAGGTTGCGTTGGGGCGGCGCAACGAGAAGCTCCAGCTTCTGGATCGAGCGGCACTCCGGTGCGGTGACAAGCGAGCAGGAGGTCACGGAGTCATCGTTGGTCACCGGCGTGAAGTGTGAGATCAGAGCAAAGCCGGCGAAGATGAGTTCAGATCTGCGTGCTTGAGCGGCGAGATCTGGTTCAGATCTAGTGGAGATCCCACAGGTGGCAGTGGCGCGGTGAACAGAGGCGTCGGGGCGAGCGGGCGTCGGGCGAGCTCGCGGGTGCAGAGGCACGGCGGCGATAGGGCGTCGGGGCTCCGTGGCGTCGGGATAGGGCGCCGGTGCGGCACCGACGAGAGCGGACGACGGAGACTCCCCCGGGCAAGGAAGATGAATAGTCGCGCATGGGGGGTTTTTTTCTTTTTTTCTTTTTTGCTTTTTCTCTCTCTTACCTCACTTTTTCACCTTTTGCTTTTTTGGTGTTTTTTTACCCAACCGAAAGAGAGCCCCCAATTCCCACCGTACATGACTCTTTTATACACCAAAAAAATGTATCATTGTGGTATATTTCATTGCCAATTTTGCTCGTGTAAAATTCCATTGAATATATCATTTCACCCCACGTAATATTTTTTTGCATATTCCATCAAAAAAAATTCCCTTTTTGCACAGAAATGCATCTCTCAGTGTATATAACCTAAATCTATGAAAAATCTTAACAAAATATAACAAAAAATAAAATTTTCCTAAACTATATGCCATGTGATTTTTATTTTTTATTTAGCAAAATCAACCTCAAAAATTTAGGTATCAATAGCTGCCCCTCTTTGAAGGTGAGCTTGCAGAGGTTGCCTTTAAAGACAAATTGAGACCTAAATTTTGGTCATGATCATGCAATGAATGATTTTTTGTTGGAACATGAATTCCATTTTTTAATGCAATTTATATGATGCATGGAAATACTAATGCAAATTATAGATGAACCTACCTGGAATAACTTACCTTCGAGGAGGATAGAGTAATTCGAGGTAGTGGGTGTTACCTATCCAGGACCCGTATCATCCTACGGTCGCCTAGAATAGTAACATGACTTTGTGATGATGTTGCTTTCCTAAGACTCGTACCATTCTACGGTCACCCAGTATTGCAGAAAGGAGCTGCTTTCTCAAGACCCGTACCATTCTACGGTCACCCAGTACGGCAGAAAGGTTTTGTAAGGAACTGCTTTCCCAGGACCCGTACCATTCTACGGTCACCTGAATAAGGAATATGTGTTGTCGAGGACCCGTACCATTCTACGGTCACCTTGACTGAAAATTGATTTTTCAGGACCTGTACCATTCTACGGTCGCTTGAATGGGGAAATTGCTTTTCCAGGACCCGTACCATTCTACGGTCGCCTAAACGGAGATTTTGCTTGGCTAGGACTCGAACCATTCTTCGGTCGCCCAGCATTGCAACACAAATCGTCTAACTAGGACCCGAATCGTTTTTCAGTCACCTTAATCAGACTAAATCTTGAGAAAAATCTTTGAAAACAACTCAATTGAGTGTCAATGTATTCAAAAGGGGAATACCTGTGCAACGACAAGTATTCAAGGTATGGATAGGGATATACTTACCTAGTGACATCCCTATTCCTTGAGAGCATGTCTCCTGCAAAACATGATTGTAGGAGAGGCAACAGGCATTTGTAATCACAGACATGCATTAATTCCGATAAGGTTCATGTGTAATGATTTCTATCAACCATGCATTATCCTAATTCCTATATGAATGATTTCGAAAGATGATTCCAATATGAACGTATGAGTGTCATGGATGTGTCAAATGAGGGATCCTTCAGTCTGAAAGGACTTTTCACTCATCCTCTTTAAAAGGGCTGTTTTATCCTAACCTTTGATGCAGGATCGTGACAATCATTCTATCTCACCATCATCATGCTAGACAAGGGTTTGAGCAATCTCGCAAGTGGTACAACCTTACGAATCTGAGGGGTCTATAACAGGGACCGTGCTGTCGGCTTGGTCAATGGCTTAACAAAGGAGACTCTTTGAGTCGAAGCTATTGAAAGATGACATTTCGCCACTGTCTTGGGACTTACAACTCAAGAAACACACGAAATGAGGCAGAAATTATCTTACTCGCACTTCTTCGAGCGATGCTTTCAAACATACGAACTTCTATGTTAATAAAGGTGCCATAATCTGAAGAGACTTTGCAAGGGACGTAACGTAGGCTTGGTTCATAGGTTGAGAAACGAAAGGATCATCGGGCTCAAAAAGTGTTTAGGGGGTCAAAGTTTGTGATCATCTTGACATCTCCAATTTTCTTCTTCACTATTAAGGATTTCCTCCATAATCAAAACTCCATTGAATGTAACATCTCAGCATTTGAGTTTTTTGTTAGTAATGCCTTGTAGGGATACTACGCACTACATCAAGTGTTTGATTTTTTTTTCTCTTTTCTAGGTATTGGCCTTGCTTTTACTAGGCATACTGCTTTTTCATGCCCCATTTTTTTGCACTTACTTTCTTTGGACTCGCACAGCCTTCAACTTTTATCAACATTGTAAACCATGCTACTTGAGTGGTTTACTTTTCTTGCCTTGCCCCAGTGTGGGAGATGATCACCAACTAGGTTTAATGTGAAATGAATTCATAGGCTCAAGTGGGCTATACAATGGATATAAGTGTATAGGATAGAGAAAGAACTGCTCTTCGTCATCCTAAGGCACTTCAAATTATTGTATAAGTTACACTGCGAAAGCAATACTCGAAGATTGATGTAAGTGTGAGTAAGAAAATTCCTATAATTCATTTCAAATTTGTCCCAATGTGAGATGATCCTTGACAGGGATAATTTAAAGAAAACTTCATGTGTGTGGGCTCAAAGGGCTAAACAATGGATATACCTGTAGTGTTTTTGGTAGAGAAAGAAATTGCCTCTCATCACTTCGGTTGACATACCCTTTGCGAGATCACCCTTTTCCTTGCGGTCATGGAAATTTTCTACACAACTCACTAGGGATTGGTGTATGAAATAGTGTATGAAATAAGGTTCGCCTTTCATCATTCCAAAGTATCCCATTTGACACATTCAATTTATCTCACACAATTCATCAAGGAAAACATGCAAGATTTGCAATAAATATGAACCATTGAATTTGCAACTCATTGAGGCAATTTATTTATCACAAAAATGTTTGCAGTTCAAAACATGACACAGCAAATTCTATCATGGGTAATATTTCTTGACAGCATCAGAATTCACTAGAGTGGAAAACTCACAACTATCCATTTCTGCCAAAGTTAAGGCACCTGTAGGAAATACCTTCTTCACCACATATGGGCCGCTGCAGTTTGGAGCAAACTTGCCCCCAAAATCCGAAATTGGATTAGACTCTTTTCACACATTTGCATGCTATAAGACCATCCTTGAAATAGAATGTAGATGGATCAACAAGACAAATGGGGTACATCATTCTTTTTGAAAGATATTTTTTTTTTTTTTTTTTTGAAAATTTTTGGAAAAACAATTGGAAAAGCATTTTTTTTTAAAACATTTTGACACGAGAAAGCATGATGAAACCCAAGCCTCAGAATTCTCCTTGGATTTTTCTTTTTGTTTATCAACTGGATATCATCACCGGGCTAGTTTGGTGTACCTCATCATGCCCTCAAAATAAAACTTGTAATTTTATTGAAATTCATCAATCAATTACAATTTATTGAATGGAAAATGCGATTCAAGCCCTAAGAAGAAAGCGAAAAAGAAGAAATCGAAAACAATTCCTAGAAAGCAATAAAAGTAATAAGTTACTCTTGTAGGCCAGGGCCCATTTTTTTCAGAGGTCCTTCATCAATGGCTCCTATGACGGGGTCGTCGAACAGAATTGTGATCTCTTCCAAAGGTCCTTCATCAATGACATTCACCATATCCTCATGCTTAGGTAGAGGATTCTTCTTGACATTCGGTTAAGCGGTACTGAAGGCAAACGCCTTGGTGTCCAATAAGTTTTGGATCTTATGCTTCAAAGTAATGCATTTATCAGTCGAATGTCCTACTTCCCCCATATGGTATTTGCATTTCTTGGAGGGGTCGTAGCTAAAAAAAAATTTCAGCATTGGGTCGCTTTGGCTCATAGGACAGCAATTCCTTTTTTTGAAGGACTTTTAAGACCTGGGACAGAAGGCCAGGAAGAGGAGTGAACTGCCTCTTAATAGACTGTCGAGGCGCGATCGGTCGGCCTTCGCCTTGTTGATTCTTAGGGAAATGAACAATCGGAGGCTTGCCAGACTGTGCATATGCAGCATTGACTTCCGTGCTAGGTTCTTTGTCTTTCTTCATGATGAACCTTTTGCCTTGATGGGTTGGTTCATTGAACCATCCATCTCTTAGCCCAACTTCGATCTATTCACCCACTGGGATAAGTTGGTTGAAGTTCTCAACGTACGTGCTAGCCATCCAGTTGCGAAACTCAAACGGGAGAGTCTTGACGAACAACTTCATCAATTCTTTATTAGTAGGCTCCGGAGTGACTTGAGTGGCCAGATTTCGCCACCTCATAGCATACTCCTTGAATGATTCACTCTTCTTCTTCTCCATCCGCTCAAGATCTTCTCGGGAAGGCGCAATGTCCATATTGAACTTATATTGCTTGAGGAATGCATCAGTCACTTCATTCCAGGTGTCAAGGAGGTTTACATTCTTCATTATGTACCAGTTCAGTGCAGGCCCAATCAAACTTGCATGGAATGATTGAATCATGAAGGGCTCATTCTTGACATATTGGGCCATGTGTATGTGGTACATCTGCAAATGAGCTTTTGGGCAGGAAGTACCATCGTATTTCTCAAACTCCGGCATTTTGAACTTCTTTGGCACCTTGACCTTCTCATACACAGACAAGTCGAACGGGAGTGAGCTTTGTGACTCTTGCAATTGCTTCACTTTCTCCTCGAGTTTCGCAACGCGTTCATCTTGCTCCACCTTAGGGACGTTATCCGGCTTTGTCTTTTCAGCGATCATCAAAGGTGGATCGTCTTCCAGGTCAGGCATGTCATCATTACCTCGTTGAGCCTTCGGGACAACTATCTCGGGGAGAGCGGATGCAGAAGTCGAATTCGCTCGAAGAGATTGAATTTGATCCGTCACAAGCTGTATAGAGGCGAGCACTTATTGGAGTTGAGTCTCCACAGTGGACATACGATCACACATTTCAATTTGGTCGGCCATTCTAGCTCTCAATCGTGTAATGATGGGTGAACGTGGAGGATCCGTTATCACCTAATTAAGAAATGAACAAAAATAAATATCTCATATGAAATACGCCAATCTATGGTAATGTTCTAGAACTTTTGTTCATTAATGGAGTTTTTGACAAACCTAATAAAATGAAAACTCGAAATGCCCTAAACAAGTGAACTAGGAAAGTAAATGAATCAACTTCCTAAACATTAATCTAGAAATGAAAATAGCAAGATTGATTCAAGCACTTCATCTAGCTTGATCAATATACACTCGGGACACCATTTGGCGCAATCGCTTGTTCTCCTCCTGAGCTTTTTCAGCAACTTTTTTGAGGCATTTATTCTCAGAACGATTGGTGATCTTCAACGGCACCTCTGATATCTTTGGAAGCAGCTCCTCTGGAATTTTGTGTTGTTGAATGTACTTAGTCGAGGCATAGTACTTCCTTTCTTTACCCTTCAACTCTTCCTTGGGCCATTTGAGTTTTCATGGATGGCACATGTCCCTCATTGATTTGATAGTGAGAATAGAGTCTTCATGGTCTCGGTTTCCATTAACGAAGTTGACTAGGAGTGGATCTGCTTGTAATGCCGGAGGAAGCTCTTACACGACTTGATACTGACGAGTCACTCTAGTCGGATAGTACTCCAATACTCCAGTGAATCCCAGTAGAGGGATTGGGCCAACACCTCCACATGTGAGTCTCGCCACACGAACTTGGAACCATTTAGCATGCCATAGGAAACCTTTGGAAGTTGATTTTTTCATGAAAGCTAGCCACCTAGAATAATGGTAATCCGTGTTAGGACTAGAATTAGCACCTAGAGAGGGGTGAATAGGTGACTAAAGCGATTTTAGCAATTAAATCCGAATAAGAGATTAATGAATTAAAAACAACAATCGCAGCAAATGAAAGTAATGAAAGATAAAAGGATTAGGGAAAGAGAATCAAGACTCCAGATTTATAGTGGTTCGGCTTAGACCAAGTCTACGTCCACTCTCCCGCACGGACAGCCCTTAAATTTGGCTGGATTTCACTAAGAATCAAAAAGAGTGTTTACAGCCTCACGCTCTTGAGTCCACAAGTGTAGAAACTCTACTACACTTCCTCAAGGTCTCACCACACTATGGTCTCTCTTTTGATTACATGTATTGCTCGAAGAATAAGATCACAAAAATAATATGGAGATTCGAGACTTTGAAATTCTTCTATCCAAAGACACTTCAACAACTTGAGCGTCTCTCTTTATACACTTCTTCATGCCTTCATTACCGTTGGCACCTTCCAAAGAAGTTCTTCCAATCAACCCGTTGGACAGAATCAATTAGAGAGATCTCGAGCTCTTTAAGGTAAGTGTAGATAGCCCATCAATCCCGCTAGCCCATACAATCAGGATCTTGATTTCCATAAGTAGAACTTTCCAAATAAGTTATGAATCTTTAGAGAATCTATATAAATTCGGATACGAATATAAAATCTTGTAGTGCTGAATCCAGTCGAAAGATATTCCTTAGCCGTTGAGATAAAAACTATATAGAATCAGAATAGAAGTTTTTATCTTGTCGGTCTGGAAACTGTCCATGAGAATAGACTTTGAAACTTGAGTCTTGTTAGTTTCAGACTTTGATCTTCAGACTTTGCCAGTAGAGTCTGCAAGTCTTCAGACTAGACTGAGAGAAATGTTTTGTCAACTTCAAAATCTCTAAGGAGAATTTATCCAACAATCTCCCCCTTTTTGATGGTGACAAAACTTTTCTGCAGATTTGAATACTATTGCCCTGCAAAACAACTTTTAAGCTAGCAAAGATATCTCATAAATGATTAGAATAAGAATAGTATAAGATGTCCTGTACACGTACTTACCCATTACACGTATCCGCATCCACGAAACCTCATTTGTCATGTGCGCACATTACTATCTTTATCTAATTTTAACAGCTTAAAGTAATGCAGTAGAAAGCAACCATTCAAAAACTCAAGATAAAGTCAAAATGTCAATCACAAACAAACTATAGAATCCAAAAAAAAGTTTAGAAATGAAGGTTTGGTTTTGGAATGAGAATAGAATGAAAATCTGCCTGCAAAGTCTTCTCCCCCTTTTTGTCAGCATTAAAAAGTAAGAAAATCAAGGAGCACGAGGAATGCGAACAAGTTGAAAGTCCTCCATAGACTTGATAGTTCCTTCCAGCTTCTTTAAGTCTTCCTGTAGTTAAGCGAGAGTAGTGCCTTTTGCAGTGTCCTGAACCTAACGTTGAACATCTTTAAGCTGATCATGCAATGAGATGAACATAGCATTATTCTCATTCTGAAGAGTCTGAAATTCACACCCCAAAGCATAAATTTGGCCTTTGAGCTCCAAAATGATGTCAAGCAACCTTCTGAAATCTCCTGAATTGTCGGTCGTGTGCTTGCATCAACTCGGTCGATGGTGGAGTTAAGCCGGTGTGAATATCAGCGGGGAGTCAATGTTTGGAGATGATGCCTCTCCCTCGGGAAAATGAGCAGCATGAACATCTTCGCATCGGTGGCGATCTACTCACACTTGCACTTTGGTAAATGTCAAGAGAAGAGGAGTACTATCTCTTTGGATATCTCCCCCTGTTTCAATGCCTTCGGAGGGGAGAAGTACTCTTCTTTCTAAGGAGTTTCCTCGGTGACAAGATGTTGTTGATCCTCCTTTTACGCTAGGAGAATCTGTTTTGGCTTGTGAGTTCTTTGGGTTGATGCTCGAGTCCTGTCTTTGCCGACTCTTGCGCTTCATCTTTTTCTTCTTTTTCTTCTTCCTCTTTCTCTTTCTCTTCTTCTTTCTCTTCTTCCTCTTCTTCTTTTTCTTCTTCTTCTTCCCGTAAGGATTCCTTTTCCTGGTTTCCTTTTTCGCCCTCTCGCAAATTGTTGTTCGGGAACAGTGATACGGGAGCGAAAACCGAGGAACAAGGGCGAGATAGGCAGATCATCCTCATCATCTTCATCCTCCAAGATGATTGCCCTCCTCTTCTTGATAGGACCAGTCGCCGCAGGTTCCTTTCCTTTCCTCTTTGCGCCGAAGAGTCGATATGGTCTTAACAGAGTTTTCTCCTTGAACTGCTCCCGACTTCTTGCTTTGAGTTCTTTTAGACGCATCTTTGTAATCATCCTCAGTCCAATGATCATTTGATCAATAGTCTTCACAGAGAATGTGGGGAGGTTGGATGTTCGATGTCCGAAAAGACGAGTGATGAGAGCAAAGATAAGGGAGTTTTCCCTTGTCCTTTGCCATAGACCTGTACATGTGAAACATGATAGTGTGTGGCAGAGAGAAATTAAGACCGATTTTTATTGCATACATCAATTTTGCTTCTGAGATGGACACATCTGTCTTTGAAGTTGATTTAGGTCTCAGACAGTTGATCACAATCTTGTGAAGCAAAATGTTTGTAGCATTCATCTTGGAGTAGGAGAGACGACCTTCTGCAATTCTGTCTCTCGCAAGTTCCATAGTTGCATGACTCACAGACACAGAAATTGATTGGAAAGCTCCTCTTTCAACACCAATTACATCCGCCAGAGTGTTCGTGTCAACCACATATTCTCTATCTCTCACACTTTGAAAGAAAAGCTATTGGCATCAAGAAAACCGAGATTGGAATAAAAGTATGCGGTTAATTCATAATAGGCCACCTCACACTCAGTACAAAACTTATGAAGTTGAAGTTTCTCAAACTTCTCTCTCAGATTGATGCTTAATAGATCCAGAAAATCAAAATCCACCGTTCGTGGATTCATCACCCCTCGCTTCATCAATTTCCCATACACTTTCTTGTGTTCCTCCGATCGAAACAATTCATCATTCTTTCCTCGAAGATTTGCAGCCACACCCATCCAAGGTTTAAAATGGACAAACATTTTCTCATCATCATCCTTTCCCTCAGGTTGATTTACAGCACCAAATCGAGGGTCACTGGGAAAGTTTGCAAAGACTTTTGCTGCCGTTCCAACAGGAACAACGCCCGATCGCTCCATCACAATGAGAAAGTGTGTCTCATTTTTATATCATTTTTCTTTCAAAAATTCATCAATGAAGGTCATTGCAGAACCCCATTCCTTCAACGCAGAATAGAGCCTATAAACAAATGCAGGCTTAAGGGATCTTACAGGTTCAACATCTTCAATGATTTCTTCTGCATGTTGAGGATGACGAACATGTGATCTAGTCGAGGAGGTGCGCTGTTGAGATTGTTGGTGTGTATGTTCTCTTGGAAAGTCACTTTCTTCTGTGAGATCAAAATGCGTAGGCCCCTCACCAGAGCCCTGTGGTCCCCTACTCGCTATTCTTGAAGATTTCCTTTGGAAAGACATTGTCGCTTTCTTGGATGGAACTTTCACACTTGTGTCACAAGAAAGTCAAAAACTTGAGAAGTAGAAATTGAGGAGAGAAATTCCAAAGAGTGAAAAGCTTTTGAACTAGGGTTTCTAGGTAAAGTTAAAACGGAGAAGGAGAAGGAATATAAAAGGTAATCGATTCATGGTAACTGAATCGTCGCAAAAAAAATTCCTTTTAAAAAAATAACTGCCTTAATAAATCGATAACCACCCTTTTAAAGATTAACTGCCTTAATAAACATGACTATACATATATAAACAGACAAACTTACATTTTCGAAATAATAGTTTCAGTAAATAAATGAACTTACAGTCGTGTCGATTGGTATTCCAAGTCTACAACGTTTGAGTTTGGTACGCTGTCAGACTTTTAGATTATGAGTCCGAGCTTCAACATCTTCAAGAGATAAAATATTGAGTCTTGAGCGAATAGACTCAAATAAGCTTTCTCAAGTGGCTTTGTGAAGATGTACGCCGCGTTGATTCTTCGAATCAATAAATTGTATCAAGACTTCTTTGTTCTGAATATGATCTCTTATAAAATGATGTCGTATCTCAATATGTTTTGCTCTTCAATGTAGGATAAGATTCTTTGTAAGATTGATTGCGCTAGTATTGTCACATTTGATCTCTGTGCAAGAGTCTTCAAAACCAAAGTCTCGTAGTTGTTGTTTTATCCATAGTATTTGAGAACATCAACTTCCAAGTGCTACGTATTCTGCTTCAGCTGTTGAAAGAGCCACAGTACTTTGTTTTCTTGAAAACCAAGATACTACCCTATTACCAAGTAATTGACAAGTTCCTAAAGTACTTTTTCTTTCAACTCTACAACCTGCAAGATCTGCGTCTGAATAACCAAGAAGGGTAAAGTCTCCTACTTTGGGATACCATAGACCAATCTTAGCAGTAGTTGCAACATATTTAATGATACGTTTAGCAGCGCTTAAATGAGATTCCCTAGGATTTGATTGAAACCTAGCACATATGCAAACACTAAATAATATGTCAGGTCTAGATGCAGTAAGATAAAGAAGTGAATCAATGATACTCCTGTATAATTTTTGGTTGACTTTCTTCCTACTTCGTCTTTGTCTATCTTCAAAGAACTTGACATAGGAATGTCAGTCTTTTTGCAATTCTCCAGACCGAACTTTTTAACAAGTTCTTTTGCATATTTTTCTTGATGAATAAAGATTCATTCTTTCAGTTGTTTCACTTGTTCACCAAGGAAGAAGGATAGTTCACCCATCATGCTCATCTCAAATTCATCCTGCATAGACTTAGAAAATTTCTTGCATAAAGTCTCATTAGATGATCCGAATATAATGTCATCAACATAAATCTGAACAAGTAGAAAGCTTTTGCCTTCCTTTTTAATAAACAAAGTAGTATCTACCTTTCCTTTAGAGAAACCACTTTGAATTAAGAAATTACTTAGCCTTTCATACCAGGCTCGAGGAGCTTGTTTTAATCCATATAAAGCTTTCTTCGATCCGAACACCGAGTCCGGTTTCTTTGAGTCTTCAAATCCGTGGAGGTTGTTCCACATAGACTTCTTCTTGAATAAATCCATTTAGGAATGCGCTTTTGACATCCATTTGAAATAACCTGAAATTCTTATAACATGCAAAAGCAAGTAGTAATCGATTGCTTCTAACCTTGCTGCTACCGGAGCATAAGTCTCATCATAGTCTATCCCTTCTTCTTGCGTGTATCCTTTAGCCACAAGTCTTGCTTTGTTTCTTGTCACTTTGCCTTTTCATCAACTTTGTTCTGAAAACCCATTTCGCTCCAATAACATATTTACCTTTTGGTTTAGGAGTTAATTCCCAAACATCGTTAATACTGAATTGTCTGAGCTCTTCTTGCATTGCTTCAATCCAGCTTTCATCAGCTAAGGCTTCTTCAATGTTTTTGGGTTCTATTTCAGAAATAAGTGCAACGGCACTAGACTCTTCTCGCCTTTTGGATCTTGTACGAATTCCCTCATTAATGTTCCCAATAATGAGTTCTTCGGGATGACTGGACTTGTGTTTCCAGTTACTGGATGGTCTGATAGGTTGTTGATCATTTTCTTGAGTTGATTCTTCATCGACAACTTGTTGTACTGCATCTGGATTTTGGACTGCTTTATGGGAGATAGATCTAGCAGAGTCTGGAACAGATTCTGATTCTTCAATCTGTATTGTTTGAACTTGTGGAGAGTCTTGAAATTTGACGTTCATTGATTCTTCCACAATCTGAGTCTTCTTGTTGAATACTCTATAAGCTTTGCTTGTAGTTGAGTATCCAAGAAAGAATCCTTCATCTGATTTTTCTTCAAACTTACCAACTCGATCATTTGCATTCTTCATAATAAAACATTTACAACCAAATACTTGAAAATAAGAAACAATTGGTTTCTTTTCTTTAAAAATTTCATAAGGGGTTTTCTCAAGAATTGGTCTTAAAAATACTGTTAATAATATAGCAAGCGGTAAAAATTGACTTCAGCCCAAAACCTTGAAGAAATATTACTTTCAATTAAAAGAGTTCTTGCCATTTCTTGTAAAGACCTATTCTTCCTTTCCACAACCCCATTATGTTCTGGTGTGTATGGAGAGGAAAATTTGTGCTGAAAACCAGAATCATCACAGAATTTAGTAAAGTCTTGATTTTCAAACTCACCTCCATGGTCTGTACGAATGCTTGAGATAGTGTGACCTTTCTCATTCTGTACCTTCTTAGCAAACTTTGAAAAGAGAGAGAAAGTCTCAGACTTACTTGAAAGAAAGTAGACCCAAGTAAAAATCGTGAATAATCATCCACTATTACTAGGCAGAACCTTTTTCCACCAATGCTTTGCGTTCTAGTAGGTCCAAATAAATCCATATGCGAAAGCTGCGATACACGATTAGTGGAAACTTTACTTATTGATTTGTAAGAGTTTCTAACCTATTTACCCAGTACGCATGGTGTGCATAGATCAGACTTTACGTAATTGAGAATAGGCAATCCTCGAACAAGTTTCTTGGAGGAGATCTTGCTGATTTGCTTCATATTGATATGGCCAAGTTTTATGTGCCATAGATTAGCTTCATCTTGTACTGATATCAAGCATTGTGATCTTTCATGATTTACATCCAGAAGATAGATATTTCCATGTCTTCGTCCGATGGATTGAGTAAAGTCTTTACGATTCCCGAGCACTTTCCTTCTTGGAAATTGATCTTGAATCGATATCACACAACCGGCTTATGCTAAGCAAGTTGTAATTTAATCCTTCAACTAAGGAAACATTCTTGATTGACAGATTTCCAATCTTTACTGTTCCACGACCAATGATTCTTCCTTTGTTGTTACCTCCAAAGGAAACTTTTCATCCGTCTTTCTGGTCAAGTTTTATGAAGCAACTTGAGTCTCCTGTCATATGTCTTGAGCAGCCACTATCTAGATACCATTTAATCTTCTTTTTGATAGTGACCTACAATTAAAAAGAATTCAAGCTTTCTTTGGTACTCACATCATCTTGGGTCCAGAAGAGTTAGAGCAATAAACAATCTTTGCCCAATTCTTTTTAACAGGTCTCCAAACCAAAGGACATTCTTTCTCAAAATGTTCTGAGCTTTGACACTTGGAACATTTTAAAGCATTTTAAAGCATTTCTGCCAACAGGTTTTACAAAGACTTTCTGAAAATGATTTTTATAAACAGTTCTGGTTGGTCTTTGTTTGATTCTTTCCTTCACCTTTGGAAAATCAATTAGAGGAATAGTTTCAGAAGTCATACCAAGACCTAACTTATCAAAGTAGGGTCTTTGTATCGAAAGAATTTTATCCAACTTTTCAGAACCATTTGAAAATCTTTTTGATATATTAGAAATATCATTTTTCAAAAGATTATTTTCTTTGGAAACAGAGTCCGAGTTTTCTTTCAAGACAAAAGTTGTTTTCTAACTTTTCAAACTTCTCTTTCCAAAGTTTTTCCCGTTGCTTCAATGTAGAATTTTCCTTTTTCAATTCGGAGATCCTCTTAAGAGAAGTTTTTAGACTAAGACAAAGTTCATCAATGTATTTCGAAACTTTGATAGGAATTCTTAGATTACTAACCTCGAGTTCACCGTCTCGAGTCCGTATCTAAATCAAGGTCTCGAGTCCGAATCGATTTTGCCATTAAACAGATATTGGCATAATCATCATCACTTTCTTCACATTCGCATCACTCCGGTCTCTCGCTTTGAGTGCCTTCCCGTATTTCTCGGTTTTTCCTTTTCTCTTCTTTAACAGAGGACAGTTGGGTCTGATGTGTCCCTTTTTCTTGCATTCAAAGCAAGTCACTTCTTTGTTAGAGTCATCTTCCTCTGTTGATTTGTTTTGAAACCTTTGTGAGCTTTGTTTCTTCCAGTTGAATTTTCTTCCTTTTCTATTCAACTTTCTGAATCTCTTTATCATGAGTGCCACTTCTTCATCATCTAGATCTTCTTCGAATCTGTAGCATCGAATAGTCATTAGACTTTAAGGCAATTGATTTCTTACCTTTTGAATCTTCCTCTTCGTTGGTTTGCTCTACTTCATAGGATTGAAGAGTCCCAACCACTTCGTCTACAAAGAGTGGAGCAATCCTCTGTGTCTCTCTTATTGAGGTTTTTATATGATTCCGCCTTTAGAGAGTCCTCGTAGGAGTTTGTTGACCTTCATATGTCCCGAGATTGGATGTCCCCGATATTCAAGACCATTCACAATTTCAGAAAAGCGACTAAACATGTCGGTTATTGATTCTCCCGATCTCATCTTAAAGACTTCATATTGTCCCAAAAGAATGTTGATCATTGTCTCTTTCACTCGATCGGTCCCTTCATAGGTAATGTGAAGCCTATCCCGCACTTCTTTTGCTGTACCACAAGAAGATATTCTGTTATACTCGTAGGGGATAAAGCACAATATAAGGAGTAAATGGCTTTAGCGTCAAGAGTCCTGTCTCTTGGTGATTTCTTCTTGAGTCATTAGAATGGGATCAGCAACTTCTTTTCCTCTCTCGATTCTCGATGCAAAGAGCGGAATGATTCCTTTGTCTACCACTTCCCATTCCAAAGGATCTTTCGATCTTAGGAATGCTTTCATCTTGTTTTTCCATATGATGTAGTCTTTTCCATCAAAGTATGGAGGTCTGGTATTGCTTTGACCTTCAACCAACCCTGTAGATAACATACTAGCCATAGATCTTTTACTCAGAAGTAAAGACACTTCTTATAAACGAGTACACAAGCTCTGATACCAATTGTTAGGACTAGAATTAGCACCTAGAGGGGGGTGAATAGGTGACTAAAGCGATTTTAGCAATTAAATCCGAATAAGAGATTAATGAATTAAAAACAACAATCGCAGCAAATGAAAGTAATGAAAGGTAAAAGGATTAGGGAAAGAGAATCAAGACTCAGTTTATAGTGGTTCGGCTTAGACCAAGCCTACGTCCACTCTCCCACACGGACAGCCCTTCGGGCTGGATTTCACTAAGAATCAAAAAGAGTGTTTACGCCTTACGCTCTTGAGTCCACAAAGTGTAGAAACTCTACTATACTTCCTCAAGGTCTCACCACACTATGGTCTCTCTTTGATTACATGTATTGCTCGAATAATAAGATCACAAAAATAATATGGAGATTCGACTTTGGAATTCTTCTATCCAAAGCACACTTCAACAACTTGAGCATCTCTCTTTATACACTTCTTCATGCCTTCATTACCGTTGGCACCTTCCAAAGAAGTTCTTCCAATCAACCCGTTGGACAGAATCAATTAGAGAGATCTCGAGCTCTTTAAGGTAAGTGTAGATAGCCCATCAATCCTGCTCACCCATACAATCGGATCTTGGTTTCCATAAGTAGAACTTTCCAAATAAGTTATGAATCTTTAGAGAATCTATATAAATTCGGATACGAATATAAAATCTTGTAGTGTTGAATCCATTCGAAAGATATTCCTTAGCCGTTGAGATAAAAACTATATAGAATCAGAATAGAAGTTTTTATATTGTCGGTTTGGAAACTGTCCATGAGAATAGACTTTGAAACTTGAGTCTTGTTAGTTTCAGACTTTGATCTTCAGACTTTGCTAGTAGAGTCTGCAAGTCTTCAGACTAGTGAGAGAAATGTTTTGTCAACTTCAAAATCTCTGAGGAGAATGTATCCAACAATCCGTGCATGTTTTTGGTTGTTCTCAAATTTTATAATAGGGTGATTAGAATGACTAACATCATGTATAGTCATTAAACCACCAAATCCCTTTATATGAGAAAGAAACCAAATTTGCAAAAGCTCGGGAGAGGAATGGAAGGTCTTATCACCTCCTCCTTTAAATCGAGTGAGGGAAAGAAATGTTTCGGCTAGAATAGTGTTTACAAAATTTTTCCCTTCCAACACTTGCTTAAGTAAATGAGCCATCAAAGGGTTAATAGCATTCTTGTAGTAAGGAAAGACTATAAACCCAAAGAAAGCTAAAAAGAAAACCCTATGCATTTGAAATGAAGTGCCATTTTCAAAACATTATTTTAGGAAAATAATGGGCAAGTATGGCGGTGAGCCTTCAAAACTTTTCTTATGTTGTCCTCTTTGATTCTTAAAAAATCAGATAAGGTCATAATGGGATCAATTCTAATAGGTGGACTAATCAATTCAGTTTTCAAAGATTTTCCCAGGGCAATGCTATATTCCTCCAAGGTGGGAGTGAGCTCATGCTTACCGCCAAAAATGAAAGTTGAAGTCTCGGGGCACCAACAATGGGCAAGTGCTTGGATGATACCGCCATGGATGTTGATACGCAGCAGTGGAAGTAGTCGAGCTATATGCAACTCTACAAATTAGCGGCCAGCTTGGTCTAACTTGTCCCACCAAGTACTAAGCTCTTCCTTTGGAGGGAGAATAATTCGAATGTCCGAAGTCCCCATTGTATATTGATCAAGACTCAGGACAATCCTAATGCCATGGACCGACAAAATAATACGATAAAATAAGTAAATTGCAAAGGCAAAAATTTAGAGAACTTACTTTACCGATGATGAGCAATCACATAGACATGCGCATGGTAAGTGACTCGATTTCTAAATTATAACGCTTATCAATGTGGAGCCACGAGGATGATCAGACTAGCCACGAGCTTGTGGACTATGTCGGGTCCTCATGACTCCGGCTTGTCAAAGAGCCGACCCGGGTCGCGAGCATGCGGACCAAGGTGGGTACTCTTGACACCATGAAAGAAACTTCGGGATTGAGATGGATGACTCGTACCGTGAGCATGCGGTTGGAGTGGTATTCATCTCAACACCATCCTAAATGATCCCATGCGGCCCAAGTCTCGTGGTAGGTTGTGTGTGCAAAAGTGTAGTGTAAATGCAAAGCATGCACAACAGTTTATATCAAGCAACACTTCAACATGAAAATAAACCATACATTCCATCATCTCCCTACAAAACAGAGGTTAGCAAACACTTCCCCTTATACCTCACAATTTGCAAAAACATTTAACACCTTAAATGTTAGGGACGTACCTGGAATCCTCGTTGCCAAACAAAAACAATTTTCAAAAGAAGAAAATTGGCCTAAGCCCACTAAGAGTTTGAACTCAAGTCCCCAGCGGAGTTGCCAAGCTGTCGCGACCAATTTTTCGGGTGTGAACCACCTATGATTTGGCTAATGGATTACTAAGCCTAGACTTAACTCGGGCTCTCCCAAGCCCATACCAATTCACGACTTAGGTTCAAGTTCTTAACATGCAAATGATTTTCAATTAGGAGTCGCCACTAATCTATTTTTGGTGGGTCGATTAGAAACCCAAGTAAAGCAATGGGAGGTTTATATGATATATACATGATTTTTTTTGTTTTTTTATTAATTTCGAAATTAAAATTTAACATGCAAATCAAATAATAAAAAGACTAACATTCTAAATGAATACGTTTTCTTTGTGTTTTCTTTTTCATAATTCAAAATAAAATCTCTATCCTAAACATGCAAAATAAGGAAAGCAAACCTAACCCTAATTTTCATTTTCTTCTTTTTTTAAAAAAATTTTCGAAATTAACAATTGTCTAATAAATAAACATGCAATTAAAAGTTAAAAAAAAAACTAACAACCTAAGTCAATTGATTTTTTTATTTTTTATTTAAAATAAAACTTCAATTCTAAACATGCAAACCCTAATTCTAAACTACATCTTTTTTGATTGATTTTTTTAATTAATTTAAATAACACTACAGCAAATCAAGCAACAATGATACCCAAATTGACGAATCATATCTTGCGCATGAGATCAAGTTGGCCAATTTTACATAAATCACGAATCAGATCTCGGGCAGGAGATTGGATTGGCGATTTCTTTAAGTAATTGCGAGTCGGATTTCGGGTGCAAAAATCGGACTGACAATCACTAATTTCAAGGCAATTCCACATTGTGCAATTTCAATTTCACATAAAATGGAAAGTTACACTAAAAGCAAATAATATAAAATACCAACAATAATAAAAAAAAAATAAAAGATAAATAAATAACAGAAAAGAAAAAGAAAAATTTATCTAATATTTTCTTTTCCTCTTTTTTTTTTCTTTTCTTTTTGTCTTGTTTTCTTTTTTTTTCAAAAAAAAAAAAAGAAAAAAATTGGAGGCGGCCGGTGAGAGAGAGCTCGGTCGCCGGCTGGGGTTCCGCGAGGGCCGTGAGCGGTGCGACGGTGAGCGGGATGGCGGATCTGGTGGCATCGGGGCTCCGGGCGGCAGGAAACGGCGAAGGCGAGGTGACGCGAGCGAAGCATGAGGTCGCGGGCAGGGAGACCTCGAGCGCGGGCGGAGGCGGAGGCTGCGTCGGGGCGGCGCAACGAGAAGGTCCGGCATCTGGATCAAGCGGCACACCGGTGCGGTGACAGGCGAGCAGGAGGTCACGGAGTCGTCGTTGGTCACCGGCGTGAAGTGTGAGATCATAGCAAAGCCGGCGAAGATGAGTTCAGATCTGCGCGCTTGAGCGGCGAGATCTGGTGGAGATCCTGTAGGTGGTAGTGGCGCGGTGAGCAGAGGCGTCGGGGCGAGCTCGCGGGTGCAGAGGCGTGGCAGCGACGGGGTGTTGGGGCTCCGCGGCATCGACGGGAGCGGACGGCGACGGCCGGCGGAGACTTCCCCCCCGCGAGGAAGATGAACAGTCGCGCATGGGGGGGTTTTTTTCTTTTTTTGCCTTTTTCTCTCTCTTACCTCACTTTTTCACCTTTTGCTTTTTTGGTGTTTTTTTACCCAACCGAAAGAGAGCCCCCAATTCCCACCATACGTGACTCTTTTATACACCAAAAAAATGTATCCTTGTGGTATATTTCATTGCCAATTTTGCTCGTGTAAAATTCCATTGAATATATCATTTCACCCCACGCAATATTTTTTTGCATATTCGATAAAAAAAAATTCCCTTTTTGCACAGAAATGCATCTCACAGTGTATATTACCTAAATCTATGAAAAATCTTAACAAAAATAACAAAAAATAAATTTTTCCTAAACTATATGCCATGTGATTTTTATTTTTTATTTAGCAAAATTAACCTAAAAAATTTAGGTGTCAACAACCACCTAAAAAGGAAATTGAAAAAGGGCAACAATGGTGGATGGCGCCGGGCAAGGGGTTGTCGTCGGTCGGAGCTCTGGCGAAAGGCAGCAACGAGCGTTGGCAGGGGCGACGGGCTGTGACTTCGTCAAGCCGATGGAGTCGGGGCCGTTAGATGCGGAGCAGTCGAGCTTGAGACGGGGGGTGTGCGGTGGTGGATCGCACTTGTGGGTCACTGCGCGGCGGAGCGGATCGGCCAGGTAGAGGGTGACGTGGAGCGGCGTCGGATGGTGGTTAGAGCTGAGGCGCAACGGAGGTCGGCGACTGAGTGGATCTCAGGTGGGGGAGTCGCAATGGCAAATCGTCGGGCTTAGGGCGTTGTGGCAGGTGGCGTGGATCGTCTGGGCAGAAGGTCCGAATTTTCGGAGCGGGGCTCAGGCGCGGCAAGCTTCGGCCATCAAGCGAGTAGGAGGTGAGGTGTTACGGAGGCGAGCTGCTGAGGCGGAGGTCCGAGCGGATTGTAGGGGGGTCGCAGGTCAAGCGGTGCTGGTGAGGCGACCTGTGCGGCTCGGTGGTTTCGCGGCTGCGAGTGGAGGGCGGTGCCGCTAGTGCTCGAGCGATCTGGGTGGAGCAAGGGCGCAGGAGCAGTGGCGTCGCAAGGAGCTACACGTCTCGAGCGGGGCCGGCAAGGTGACGGTGGTGCGCGGCGGGGCTTGGTGTCGTGGCGGCGTGGGTCGTCGGGGCTTGCGGACGGAAACTGGTGGTTGCGTCGGCGCGGAGAGGGCGGCTCAGCTGTGGCACGGCTCAAGACAGCGACCGCTTTGTGGGTCGAGGACACGGCGACACCCAGAGAGTGAATTTCTTTGGGGAAGAAGATGAATAGTCTTTTTCCCCTTTTTTCCCCATCCCTCACGTCATTTGCTGTTCTCCCTTTTTCACTTTTATGACTTTTCTTCAAAATTCAATTTCCTCTTGTGAACTTTTAAAAAACCGAGTGAAAAAGCCCCCCTTTTTTGTGAACTCGTACGCACGTTTTATAGCAAAACAAAATGCGATCTTAATAAAATATTTCGAAAATTGCCTATAACCTCCGAATGACAAAAATCCTTATCTCATCAATATTCTACGCCGATTTCATCATCTATTGATAAAGATAGGATTACAATGCGATTTTCTTAATTTTTACAAAAAAATCATCATAATATCGCACCAAATCTTTATTTAAATAATTTTTGTCATTTAAAAGAATTGGGTTTGGGCCGATTTTCTCGTTTTATGGGCTTAGTCCGGCCTGTTAATTTAAACTCAAAAACAATTAATCCGACCCATCCACCCTTGGTCCAATAAATGAATGCACAAAAATTCAAATTAACAACAAATGCAACTAGATTAATATGCTATTAATATATTATATATATTTTAGGGGTTAGAAATTAACCCCTTATTTTTTATGTAATAAAAAAATGCCAAAATTTAGGTGTCAACAGCTGCCCCTCTTTGAAGGTGAGCTCGAAGAGGTTGCCTTCAAAGATAAAATTGAGACCTAAATTTTGACTATGTACATGCATTGAATGATTTTTTTGTTGGAAAATGAATTCCATTTTTTAATGCAATTTATATGATGCATGGAAATGCGAATGATAAATGAACCTACCTGGAATAACTTACCTTCAAGGAGGATAGAGTAACTCAAGATAGATTGGTGCTATACGTCCAGGACCCGTACCATTCTACAGTCGCCCAGTATGACAAAGTTTGGTTGTGTCTAGGACCCGTACCATTCTACGGTCGCCTAAACGAGAATTCCTTTCAAGACCGGTACCATTCTACGGTCGCCTGAATAGGGAAATAGGTTTTGTCTGGGATCCGTACTATTCTACGGTCGCCTAAACAGGGATTTACCTTCCAGGACCCGTACCATTCTACAGTCGCCCGAATAAGGAAATAGGTTTTGTCTAGGACCCGTACCATTCTACGGTTGCCTAAACGGGGATTTACCTTCCAGGACCCGTACCATTCTACTGTCACCTGAATAGGGAAATAGGTTTTATCTAGGACCCATACCATTCTACGGTCGCCTAAATAGGAATTTACCTAGCTAGGACCCGAACCATTTTTCGGTCGCCCAGCGTTGCAATCTGGGGAAAAATCTTTGGGGACAACTCCATCGAGTGTCAATGTACTCAAAAGGGAAAATACCTATACAACGACAAGTATTTAAGATATAGATAGAGATATACTTACCTAATGACATCTCTGCTCATTGGGGATATGTCTCTTGTAAAACATAGTTGTAGGAGAAGCAACATGTATTTGTGATTACAAATAAACATGCATTAATTCAAGTAAGGTTTATGCATAATAATTTTTATCAACCATGCATCACCTAATTCCAATAGAAAAGATTTCAAGAGAAGATTCTAATCTGAACACATGAGCATCATGGATGTGTCAAATGAGGGATCATTTAGTTTGAAAGGACTTTTCGCTCATCCTCATTAAAATGGGTTGTTTTATCCTAACCTTTGATGCAAGATTTTGACAATCACTTTATCTCACTGTCAATCATACCAAACAAGAGTTTGGGTAATCTCACAAGTGGTACGACTTTACCAATCTAGGAGGTCTTTAACAGGGACTGTAAATGTGAGCTTGGTCAATGACTTAACAAAGGGGACTCTCTTTGAGTCGAGGCTATTTAAAAAATGACATTTCGCAATTGTCTTGGGATTTACAAGTCAAGAAACACACGAAATGAGGTAGAAGTTATCTTACTCGCACTTCTTCAAGCGATGCTTTCAAGCATATGAACTCTTACGTTAATTCAAGTGCCATAATCTGAAGAGACTTTGCAAGGGATGTAACATAGGCTTGGTTCATGGGTTGAGAAATGAATGGATCATTAGGCTCAAAAGAGTGTTTAGGGGATTAAAGTTGGTGATCATCTTGACATTTCCAACACTTTCCTCTCCACTATTGAAGATTTTTTTCATCAAATCTCCATTGATTGCAACAACATTTGAGTTTAGTACCACCTTTTGGGGATACGACTCATTATATCAAGAGTTTGATTTTTTCTTTTTTGGGTATTGGCCTTGCTTTTACCAGGCACATTACTTTTTTATGCTCCTTTTTTTTTTCTTTTTTTACACGTATTTTCTTTTAACAAAGTTTCCATTTGGTCAGCATTCTAGTTCATGCTACTTGGATGTTTTTGTCTTGCCTCAGTATGGGGGATGATCACCAACTGGGTTTAATATGAAATGAATTTATAAGCTCAAGTGGGCTATGCAATGGATAAAAGTGTATAGGATAGAGAAATGACTGCTCTTCGTCATCCTAGGGCACTTTGAATTATCATATGAGTTACGATACGAAAGCAATACTCGAAAATTGATGCAAGTGTGAGTAAATTTCTATCATTCATCTCAAATTTTGTCCCAATGTGGGATGATCCTTGATAGGGATGATTTAAAAACTCTTCACGTGTATGGGCTCAAAGGACTAAACAATTGATGTATTGTAGTGTTTCGTGTAGAGGAAAGAACTGCCTCTCATCACTTTGGTTAGCGTACACTTTGCGAGATCACCTTTTTCCTTGTGGGCATGGAAATTTTTTTATAAAACTCACTGAAGATTAGTGTATGGGATAGTGTATGGAATAAGGTTTGCCTTTCATCATTCGAAAGTATCCCATTTGACACATTCAATCTATCTCACGCAATTCATCAAGGAAGAAAAAGTGCAAGTTTTGCAACAAATTCAACTCATTGAAGCAATTTATTCAACATAGAAATGCTTGCAATTCGAAACATGATATGTCAAATTCTATCACAGATAATACTTCTTGATAGCATCGGAATTAACTGGATTGGAAAACTCACGACCATCCATTTCTGCTAGGATCAAGGCACCTCCAGGTAGCACTTTCTTCACCACATAAGGGACGTTGTAATTTGGAGCGAACTTGCCCCCAGGATTTGGAAATATTGGTAATAGCTTCCTTAGAACAAGATCATCTACCTCGAAATGTTTCGGCCGCACCTTCCGGTTGAAAGATCCGACTACTCTCTGTTGATATGTTTGGCCATGGCAGAGAGCCTTTAGTCTTTTTTCGTCAATCAAGTTCAACTGTTCAAATCTTTGTTGCGACCATTCTACCTCCGACAAATCCACTTGGGATAAAACTCTCAGAGAAGGAATCTCCATTTCGATAGGCAGAACTGCCTCCATGCCATACACCAGAGCAAAAGGGGTTGCCCCGGAGAAGTGCGGATTGATGTTCGGTACGCCATCAATGCGAAGGGTAACCTATCATACCAATCTCGATAATTCTCAGCTGTCTTAGCCAAGATCTTCTTAATGTTCTTTCTTTTAAGGGCGGTAAGGGGCGAATTCGGATGCTTGATCTTGAACTTGTTGAACAACCCATCAACAAGTTTGTTGTTCAAATTTGTCCCGTTATCAGTGATGATTGCCTCAGGGACGCCATAATGAGCAATTATGTCACGTTTAACGACTTTCACAACATTGCGGGCAGTGACATTTGCAAAGGATGTAGCTTCAATCCATTTGGAGAAATAGTCTATCGCCACCAAGATGAATCGATGCCCATTTGAAGCCTTGGGATTGATCGGGCCAATCACATCAATGCCCCACATGGAGAAAGGCCATGGCTCGGAAAACTGGTGCAGTTCAGTTGGAGGAACATTTATCTTATTCCCATGAATCTGGCAGCGGTGACAACTCCAAACATGCTGGATGTAGTCACTTTCCAATGTGAGCCAGTAGTAGCCTAATCTCATGATCTTCTTGGCTAACATGCGTCCATTCATATGAGGGCCACATATCCCTTTCGCACACTTCTTGCATGATTTGAGTGGCCTCGGTTGCATCTATACACCGCAACAAGACCGAATCGTAAGATCTCTTGTACAAATTCTCACCACTGACGAAAAAATTCGAAGCCATCTTTGTGATGTACTTCCTATTGGCCTGAGTGCTTCCCTCGGGGAATTCTTGCTTTTTAATGTAATTCATGATATCGTAATACCATGGTTTACCATCGGGTTCTTCAGTCACAATCATACAATAAGCTGGTTTCGACAAAACCTCTATTTTCAGTGGCTCGACTTCTAACCCATTAGTGACTTTCAGCATAGAAGACAATGTCGCAAGTGCATCTGCAAATTAATTATGAGACCTCGGCAAGTATTAAAACGAAACTTCCTCGAACTCTTTTATCAGATCTTCTAAATAATTATGATACGGGAGCAATTTGGCATCCTTAGTCTACCATTCACCTACGGTCTGTAGTATGATCAGCGCTGAATCTCCGAACACTCTTAACTTAGCCACACTCATCTTAATTGCGGCCTGAAGCCCAAGGATGCAAGATTTATACTTAGCCACATTGTTAGTGCATGGGAATATCAATTTTGTAGCTAGTGGATAGTGTTGTCCATCTGGGGATATGAGAACTGCTCTAGTATCAGAACCAGACAAGTTCACAGCTCCATCAAAGAACATTGTCCATGAATCTTCACTTACGTTCAAGACACGGTCATCTAGGAAACTGTCATCATTATTTGAGTCACCGCTATGGTAGTCACACTTCTTTGACGGGTCGTAATTGCGATTGCTTTCACGGTTAGGACGCTTTGGTTCACTAGTAAGCAAACCTTTCTTTCGGAGGATTGTCAGCACTTGGGATGGAGACCCAGGGAGAGGAGAGAATTCCCTTCTATTATTTTCTTGGGCAAATGGTTGACAGCCAGCGGTTTGTGGCTGTCTCGGATTCATTTGGATAGCCGGGGCACGTTTGACATTTTCTTGGCCATAAGCCACATTCACATCCACAGCCGCTTCCTTCTCCTTCTTGGCAGTGAATTTTTAACTAGATGGCTCAGTAAACCATCCTTCCCTTATCCCCATCTTGATTTGTTCTCCTACAGGAATAAGCTGATTGAAGCTTTTGACGTACGTACTAGCCATTCGGTTACGAAACTCAAAAGGGAGGGTCTTCACAAACAATTTCATCAGCTCCTTGTTGGTAGGCTCATGAGTGATTTGAGCCGCCAGGTTTCTCCATCTCACAGCATATTCTTTAAATGACTCGCTCCTTTTCTTTTCCATCCGCTTCAGGTCTTCTCGGGAAGGTGCGATGTCCATGTTGAACTTGTACTGTGTGAGGAACGTGTCAGCCACTTCGTTCCAAGTGTCAAGGAGGTTCACATTCTTCATCACGTACCAGTTTAGTGCGGGTCCAGTCAAACTCGCATGGAATGATTGGATCATGAGGGGCTCATTTTTGACATGCTGGGCCATGCGCACATGGTACATTTGCAGATGAGATTTTGGGCAAGATGTACCGTCATACTTCTCAAACTCTAGCATTTTGAACTTGCTCGGCATTTTGACCTTCTCATAGACTGAGAGGTCGAATGGGAGTGAGCTTTGTGATTCCTGCAGTTGTCTCACTTTCTCTATCAGCTTTGCAACATGCTCATCCTGATCTGTCTTAGGAACGCTGTCAAGCTTGACTTTTCCAACAAGGACCGAGTCATCGTCTAGCCCGAGCATGTTGTTGTCAATCGTTTGAACCTTATTTGCTTGCTTCGGGATAACTATTTCGGGAAGAGCAGGTGGAGCTGTTGGATTCGCTTGGAGGAATTGGAGTTGATCCGTCACAAGCAGTATAGAGGCGAGTACTTGTTGAAGTTGAGTCTCCACATTGGACATATGATCACGCATTTCATTTTGGTCGGCCATTTTAGCCCTTGATTGTGTAATAATAGGTGATCACGGTAGATCCGTTGTCACCTAAGGCAGAAAGAGGTAATGTAAGAACCAATGACAAGATAGGAAAATGGCCCATGACAATGGTCTAATTGCTTGATTTTATTCAAAATTCACTTGAAATATAAAGTCAAACTTCCTAACAATGAACTAAGAATTGAAATTCAAGTCCCTAAACATTGAACTAAAAATTGAAAGTATTGAATTGAAAATTGAAATCAAAATCCCTAAACATAAAAAATTCAAAACATCTCATTTTATATGCTTTCGGGATCCCAACGTCTTGCGAAGCTTCCTATTTTCAGCTTCAAGCATTTCCACTTTCCGCTTAAGATGCTCAACTTGTGCTCGCTGAGTAGGCTTCTTGGTCACATCAGGGACCACCGGGCGTAAGGCTGTGGGAATCCGATGTTGTTGGATGTAGAATGCCGACGCATTGTGGATCTCCTCCTTGCCTTTCAGTCTCTTAGGCACTAAAATCTTTTCTAGATGGCATTCCTTCCATGCAGCAATGACCATCTGGACCTCATTGAAATAATCATAGTCCGTACGAACAAAACGAACTTGGAATAACTCTATCTTGAGGGGCGGAGGAACTTCTTGAAGAGCTTTGTACCGACGGGCCACCCTATATGGGTAATAGGAGGTAACACCAGAAAGGCCCAGTAACGGAATTGGCCCATCATACTTGTGAAAGAAACGAGCCTCCTCAACATGAAGCCATTTAGTATACCATAGGAATGCCTTGGGCTTAGGATTTTTCAAAAAGTTAATCCAACGGGCGAATTGTTTATTTGGAGAAAAACGTTCCAAAACCGCAAATTTTTTTATGGGGTGCCTTAAATCATCAATTTTAAATTGTTTCATAAGGTACCTAAAACCTTTTATATGCGAGAAAAACCATATTTGCAAAAGTTCAGGGAGTGCATGCATGGTCTTTTCTTCATTTTGCTTGAAACGGTTTAATGACAAGAATGTTTCGGCTAAAACCATATTGACATAATTTAACCCGTTGCAAATACGATTAACCACCCATGAAATTGAAGGATTAATGACATTTCTTCGATAAGGAAAAACGATTAGCCCGAAAAATGCTAATATGAAAATCATAGCTTTTGAAATCATTGATTGATTTGCAAAACATTCTTCTAAAAATGAAAATGGGCATGCAAAACAATTGGCTTTGACAACCTTCCTAACTCTTTTGGTTTCGATTTCTAAAAACTGTGATAATTCAGAAATAGAATCTATACCGAGAGGCGGTCTAACAAGTTCCTTTTCCAGGGGCATTCTAATGGCAACACTATATTCTTCAAGCGTTGGAGTCAGCTTGAATTCACCAAATATGAAGGTGGAAGTTTATGGACACCAGAAGTGAGGGAGTGCTTGTATCACACCAGAGTGGATGTTGATCTCTAACAGTGGGAGAAATCGGGGGATCCTGGCTTTCACATATCTCTGGCCATCTTGATCTAACTGGTCCAACCATATCTTGAGCTCTTTTTTGGAGTGGAAATGAATTGTTCGTCGGTTTTCCCCATTGCATATAAAACAAAACTGACGACGAAACCTATTTTCATGGGCTGACAGAAATTACAATAAAGTAAGTAAATTACGAAAATTTAGACAACTTACTTTCACCGGAAATAAATGACAATCACATAGACACACGCATGAAACGTGAGGCTTGATTTTTATCTAAATGGCTTAACAAAGTGAGCGAAGAGGGTGATATGACCGTTGCAGTCTCGCATTAACGTGTTAGGTCCCCTTAACTCCGGCTTAGTCAAATGGAATGTCCAATAGTCACGCAGTCTCGCAGATATGGACAAAGCACACTTTGACACCATGAAAAACTTTCGGGGAAGAGAAGGTCAACCTCTACATAGCAATCTCGCTTTGGAGGAAGTATACTTTTCAACACCATCCTAGAAATCCTATCGCAGCCTAGGTCCGACCGCAGGTTGTGTGTGCAAATAGTATGGTGCTAAAGCAATAAAGCATGTACAACAGTTTAAATGCAAACATCACTTCTAATTGGGAAAAATAAATCATTCATCCCAACACCTCCCTACAAGACAAGGGTTAGCAAAGACTACTCCCCTTGTACCTCCCATCTGCAAAAACATTTAACACCTTAGGAATGTTAGGGATGTACCTGGGATCCTTGCTGCCAAACAAAAACATTTTTTTTTTAAGAAAAAGAAAAATTGGCCTAAGTCCACTAAGTGTTTTAACACAAGTCCCCAGCGAGTCGCTAAGCTGTCACGATCCAATTTTTTGGGTTCACCACCTCAACTAGGTTAATGGACTACTAAGTCTTTAAGCTTAGCTCGGGTTCTCCCAAGTCCATACCAAATCGTGACTTAGGGTTTTGACATGCAAAAGATTATTATCTAGGAGTCGCCACTAATCGGTTTAGGGTAGGTCAATTAGACACCTAAGTAAAATAAATGGAGAATTATTTTACTCCTACGAACCAGAGACTAAGGGTACGGGGACTTGGTTACACCTGACTATCCTAGTGCCATTTCGGTACAATTTCTTTTTAATTTTCAAAAAATATTTTGCAGGCAGCTTGATTTGATTTTAATTCACTTTCCCAACGTGTGAGGTAATCATGCAAGTGCACAAACCACCAATTTAACATTCAAGAAAGCAATGAATAAATTGCAAAACTTATCTCAAAGCAACGAAAGCATCTGCAATGTTAGATCAGAATTCACATCAACAATCCTAGATATGATTCCTAATTAACAAGCAATCAATTTTTTTGTTTTCGCTTTATTTAATGAAACTCATGCGATGCATGCTAATAATCTAATATGACATGGCGACATGACCAAAACTATATGACATAAATAAGCATGCAATCTATCCTAAAGCATGAAACGAATTCATTCTAAATCTTTTATATTTTCCATGAACTTTGAAATTAAAGAAATGCAACAATTAAATATGCAATCTAAATTAATCAAATGACCTAATTCTAATGACGTGTAATGCAATGCAATGACGTATAAAATTATCTCAACTAAAATGACATGCAACATGCAATTTAATATGCGAGCTATATGTCACACGACATTTATTAAATGACATAGTCTAATGATGAGCAATCCCTAATTAAATGAACTTAATAACAACTAAATGATGTGCATTTGATATCTCTATTCTTAAAAATGCAATCTATTCTAAAAATTGAGTCTAATTTATGCATAGACGAATTCTATTTTTTTATTTTTTCATGAAATTCGAAATTTAAGAAAAAAATGCAAAAATGATCTAGCTAGATTAAGATTCTATCCAATTTCAACTAAGGATTAAGTCATATAAAATCCTAACTTAAACTAAGACATTATCTTAATCTAAAATGCAATTTATCTAAAAAGATGATCTAAATTAAAAATGAAACATACAATTCTAACCTAATATGCACAATGATTTTTTTTTTTGTGTTTTTCTTTATAAAAATCGAAATTAAAACTAACACATAATTAAACATGCAATTCAAATAAAAAACTAACAACCTAAATGAATGCACTTTTTTTGTTTTTATATTTTTCTAAATTCAAAATAAAATCCCTACTCTAGATGTGCAAGATAACAAGAAATATTCCAAAACAAACTAAATCTTAATTCAAATATTTTTTGGATTTTTTTAGTGGTTTTCCAAGATAATCAACTATATCTAAGCAATCGAGATATCCACCAAATAAAGGATTAGAATAATCGAAAAAATAACCTGTTATCTCACAGTCAAATTAACAATTACTTTAACCTTAAACACCACGACAAAAAATCAAAATAATTAAAAATCTGATCCGAAGTCTTACGGATCAAATTAATAACTATAATGATTTAACAATTAAAATATCATCAAAATGCCCAAAAATTAATATAATTAAAAAATGATCCGACGTCTGACGGACCAAGTTAATAATTACATAGTTTTAGGCAAAACCTTAAGGATAATGCCTAAACCATACAAATAATTAAAATTGACATCCCATGTTCTAACTTAAGCAAAAACAACAGAACTTCAAATAACTAGATAAATAAATAAATAAAAATAAAAGGATAAAAAGTAAACCACCTAAAAGGAAATTGAAAAAGGGCAACAATGGTGGATGGCGCCGAGCAGGGGTTGTCGTCGGTTGGAGCTCCGGCGAAAGGCAGCAACCGGCGTTGGCGGGGCGATGGGCTGTGACTTCGTCGGGCCGGTGGAGTCGGGGCCGTTAGATGCGGAGGAGTTGAGCCTGAGACGGGGGGTGTGCGGCGGTGGATCGTGCTCGTGGGTCGTTGCGCGGCGGAGCGGATCGGCCAGGCAGAGGGCGACGTGGAGCAGCGCCGGACGGGGGTCAGAGCTGAGGCGCAACGGAGGTCGGCGACCGAGCGGATCTTAGGCAGGGGAGTCGCGATGGCAAATCGTCGGGCTTGGGGCGTTGTGGCAGGTGGTATGGATCGTCTGGGCGGAAGGTCCGAACTATCGGAGTGGGGCTCAGGCGCAGCGGGCTTTGGCCGCCGAGCGAGCAGGAGGTGAGGTGCTGCGGAGGCAAGTTGCCGAGGCGGAGGTCCGAGCGGCTTGCGGGGGGTCACGGGTCAAGCGGTGCTGGTGAGGCGACCGGTGCGGCTTGGTGGCTTCGCGGTTGCGGGTGGAGGGCGGTGCCGCTGGTGCTCGAGCAAATCTGGATGGAGCAAGGGCGCAGGAGCAGTGGCGTCGCAAGGAGCTACATGTCGCGAGTGGGGCCAGCAAGGTGACGGTGGTGCGCGGCGGGGCTTGGTGTCGTGGCGGTGTGGGTCGTCAGGGCTTGTGGACGGAGATTGGTGGCTGCGTCGATGCGAAGAGGGCAGCTCGGTTGTGGCATGGCTTGGGACAACGACCGCTTCATGGGTCAAGGACACGGCGACGCCTAGAGAGTGAATTTCTTTGGGGAAGAAGATGAACAGTCTTTTTCCCCTTTTTCCCCCTCCCTCACGTCACTTGCTGTTCTCCCTTTTTCACTTTTTTTACTTTTCTTCAAAACTCAATTTCCTCTTGTGAACTTTTCAAAAACCGAGTGAAAAAGCCCCCTTTTTTTGTGAACTCGTACGCACCTTTTATAGCAAAACAAAATGCGATCTTAATAAAATATTTTGAAAATTGCCTATAACCTCTGAATGACAAAAATCATTATCTCATCAATATTCTACACCGATTTCATCATCTATTGATAAAGATAGGATTACAATGCGATTTTCTTAATTTTCAAAAAAAGAAAAATCATCATAATAGCGCACCAAATCTTTATTTAAATAATTTTTGTCATTTAAAAGAAACGGGCTCGGGCCAATTTTCTCGTTTTATGGGCTTAGTCCGGCATGTTAATTTAAACTCAAAAACAATTAATCTGACCCATCCACCCCTGGTCCAATAAATAAATGCACAAAAATTCAAATTAAAAACAAATGCAACTAGATTAATATGTTATTAATATATTATATATATATATATATTTTTAGGGGTTAGAAATTAACCCCTTATTTTTTATGTAATAAAAAAATGCCAAAATTTAGGTGTCAATAGCTATCAAGCATTTATATCTTTGTGGGAAAAAGAAAAAAGGAAAAGAACTGTGAACCCATATGTGTTAGTGTCCTCCCTTATGGGTGAAGTGAAGTGCTCAAACCTAAATATTATTTAAGTTTGAGTGCTCCATCATCTCGATGGAGCACGACACAATATGTTGAAAGGGTGTGAGAATTGGTCATGGACCAGGGGCAAACCCCTAACATCATTCACTATCCTCGCCACATTATCCATAAAATAAGGTTGCAATAGATGAAGGCACGGGTTTATTCCAACTCTCTCCGGACCTCTCCTTGCTACTTTTGCGGTTCTCATGACTCCAGGAGGCCCGACTCAAGCGAAGACAAAGTTACAAGTCGAGACTATTCTTATTCTCCCCCTTGAGATTTACTACATGAGATGTCGATGGCGTGGTCGAATTGAAATCTAAATGCCGCCCAAATTTTTTGTTCTTCTTGTGCATAGTCAAAAAAGCACATGGCAATGACTCCTAGGTTTCAATTTAACCTTTTATTAATTACTAGGAATCGCCTACCTACTCAGGCTTTTCTTTTTTCCTATGGTAGAATTAACTATCAAGTATGTGCCTTTTGTAATGCCACTCCGGACTCGATTGATCATCTCTTTTTCGAGTGCCATGTCCCTGTGACTCTTGTGTTCTTCTGGCCTGCGCGGTGTAATCTTCCTTGGTGAAATAGGCCTTGGGCGGAAACCATCCGTTGGGCCCTGAGGTTCCTCTCTGGCAATGATTTTTTCCACTCCATTTCTCGGTTTTCTTTTGGGGCCATGTGCCACTTAATCTAGAAGAAAAGGAACAGCATCATCTTTCGGGCCGAAGCGCTTGAGGTCTTTGCTTTGAAGAAGCACCTTATTAAGGTCGTTAAGGATAAAGTTCTTACCTTCAACAACGTGCCGGACAACCCTAGGAACAGGCGGCTTCAGCGTGGATGGGGCTTCGACCCTTCTATTTTTGATGGAATCAATGCTCATCTCACCTAGTTAGGTGGTTGCTGGGTTGTTTTCTTTGCCTAGTGACGTTTTTGCCTAGGCTTGTGCTGCTGGGTGTTCAGCTGTGTTTTCCTCTTCCTTGCTTTTACTTCAGCTCCCTTCCACTCATCCAGCATGTTCGCATTATGAGTGAAAGTTATTGGCGCCGGATTTTGTGTATATTGGCTCTCTCTATTTATTTATACTTGCCTTTACCAAAAAAAAAAAAAAAAAAAAGCACATGGCAGGGAAATTCTAATCACACAAAGTCGAAGTCGAAGAGTCCTGGTCACTCAAGAAAGCTAAGAGAAAAATGTCATTATTATTGTCATAAATGATATAACGCAACATATTGTTATTTATTAATATTAGATTCTCCGGACAGTGAACATAGACTGATTGCTCTATATGAACAGGAACGAACCCCCCTCCGACTTCGTAGCAGCCCAGCAGGCGATGAAATGTTGAACGGTTAACGTAAGAACCCCGTTGGGCAATAAAGAAAATAAAGAAACGTTAGAACCACATGTTCTATACGTCAACGTCTTTAAAACAATTTTGCAAGGAGAAAAGTGAGGTTAAAGAAAGAAAAATGCAATTCGACCTTCCCAACATGCGACCACTTAGTCATAACAAAATTAAACCTAGCCATGTTCAAACTGAATTACGGCGAAGCTTCCCAGTTCTTGCTGCAATGTTCAAATGGCAACACCAAACTATAAAAACCGATGAGCAATATTGATCAACCTCACATCGCACCGTCTTCAAATCTTCACCATCATATTCTTAGTATCAATCCTTGTTGTTCGTTCTTGACAGAATACAAGCTACGCACGAAATGGCCGCGAACCTCTTCACTCCATGCCAGATGGGCAAGTTCGATCTCTCTCATAGGGTAGTGCTAGCGCCTATGACGAGATGCAGAGCGATCAATGGGATTCCATTGCCGGTGCATGCAGAGTACTATGCGCAAAGAACGACCAAGGGTGGTTTCTCATCACCGGAGGCACCCTCATCTCTGACACGGCCGCTGGGTACGTCCTTTTGTCCTGAGATCAAGCTGTCTTCTATATATCACGCAGAAAGGAACTGAAATTGTCTACATACCGATGTACACCTGAGCACCGCAAGCTATTTATACCCTATTCATTGCTTGACAGCAAGTAATATGAACTTCGCTTTGGATCATAGGAGGATCTTTAAGTTTGAGAAATAAAATGTTGTTAAACCAGGTTTCCAGGTAGTCCTGGGATTTACACTGAAGAGCAAGTCGAAGCATGGAAGAAGGTGCTGGATGCTGTTCATTCCAAGGGCGGCATCATCTTCTGTCAACTTTGGCACGTTGGTCGTGCCTCCAACCGTGGTACTAAATTCATTTTCTCAAACTGACGCCACAAAATATCTCTGTAGCTCCCCCATATATCACATAATCACGACCTGCACTATTTGAATTTGACAATCTGTTTTTGCTGTTATACTTTTTTCCTACTTAGGCAATGTTAACTTATTAAATTTCACCTTCTATACTCGTTTCTAACAACAATTGGTATTATATTATGGTGATTGTATTAGTTTATCAACCCGATGGACGCGCTCTGATTTCATCAACAAATCAATCCATCTCCGATAAATGGAAAATCATCATGCCCGACGGGACTCTCGATGTTCCTCACAAACCAAGAGCTCTCCAAACACACGAAGTATGGCAGGTTATCGAGCAATATCGCCAAGCAGCTGCAAATGCCATTCGAGCAGGTTAGTCCATGAACTATAATCATATCATGATAGATGCTAAAATTACTCGTATTTACTTCGTTTGTTGCGCATAAGTATTAATAATCAAATCGATTTCCACTTTAGGTTTTGATGGTGTTGAGGTGCATGGAGCACATGGCTATCTCATTGATCAATTCTTAAAGGGCTCAATCAATGATAGAGTAGACGAATTTGGAGGATCAATCGAGAATAGATGCAGATTCTTGATGGAGATCATCAAAGTGGTAGCAGGAGAAGTTGGCACTGATCGAGCGGGTGTTAGAATCTCACCAGCGATTGACCACTTGGATGCCATGGACTCCAATCCACTCAATCTAGGCCTATCGGTCATCGAGAGATTGAACAAGTTCCAAAATGAGATAGGCTCCAAACTCGCCTATCTCCACGTGACTCAACCTCGATTCACAATCAATGGCACGAAGAATTACGGCAAACAAGAGGAGGATGAAGAAGCTCAATTGATGAGAACTTGGAGGAGAGCTTATCAGGGTACTTTCATGTTGAGCGGCGGCTTCACGCGAGAGCTCGGGATGAAGGCTTTGGCTGGAGGAGATGCGGACTTGATATCGTATGGTCGGCTCTTCATCTCTAACCCTGATTTGGTCTACCGATTCAAGGTGGATGCACCATTGAATGGTTATAACAGAGATACATTTTATAGTCAAGATCCAGTTATTGGTTACATAGATTACCCATTTCTTGACCAGGAAAATGGGGAAGTGACACACTAGTAAATGAAAATGCTACTGGTGTGTTTGTACTCCCGGGAACTTTGGGTTACATTGTACAAGTTAAAGCACCAAGGAGGATCGAAGAAATAAGACAACTAGTTCATTGCATATACCTTATGTCCGTGACAAGAGGGAACATGGTTTGTACATTATAGAGTCAATTACATAGAGTATGATGAATAATTATATCTCCTTGTTCAACAAACTATAATTCTCTCTTGTATTGTACTTGTTCGTATAGTTTGATTATTAATAAAAATACGTTGAGTAATATAATCAATTATGGTGGAAACCGATGTTCATGTTCTTTTTTTTTTTTTTTTTTTTTTGGGCAGTAAGAGGTGACACCCATCTAGGTTGTTGGAGAGTTTGTAGCGGGAATGTGGAAAAAAGAGTGCAAGGGAAAAACGGAAGGCAACAATTTATTTAAAATATAAGAGCGCCATGTAAGTGTTAAAAAATGAGCAATGCCATGAATCAGAAAGGCTTTTTTTCCATATGTCTTGACAAAAGCAAGTTTTGGCTTTCGAACGGGAGGACCCTTATGTGCAAATCTCACCCACAACACCACAGTACAAAGCATCCCATTTCCCAAGAAAGAAAAAACAACAGCAAAGAAGACCATCCACAGACAGCCAATGCAATTCTTCATTTAGCAGAAATAACAAATATTAAATAAATAAATAATAAAATAAAAAACCCAAGAAGCAGCATGAACCAACCTTCCTTGGGGCGGCAGCATTATGGCTAATGGGTTTCGAATCCATCAAATTCGGCCGCTAATCTTTCAGTTTAGAGTTCAAGTGAAGAATTTGCTGAAATATTCAATTGCCCAATATATCATAAAAGTTCCTGAAATTAGTTATCAGCCTAGTGATCAATGATATAACTCATCGCGCCAATCAAAGGAGGATGTCTCAAATTTGTCTTCTCTTCTCTAGTTTCTTCTCGAGATGGTAATGGCGGTTAGGATTTCCACTAGCTGCTAAGAGGAAGACGATACAATCGCAGAGGCCGAAGCAGGGCTTTTCTACGTGAGCTTGGGCGTTGGAGATCGCTTATTGGGCCTTCTGCACGCAGGCAGTTTGAAGAAGTAAGCCCACTACATGAGGCACAATCGGTGAATTTTTCTTTTTTTTGGCAAGTATATTAATTTCACAAACATTCTGATATTTCCAGTTAAGACCACTTTGTATAAAAAAAAAAAATTGTTCATACTATGTTTAATTCATAATATAAGAAGGTATATGATGCAACGGGAATGGAAATAACACAAATCCCTAGTCACAAATATGACAAACATGCTCGCAACGCAAACAAAAGTGCATGTGCACAAAGCACAACAATTTGCACGAAGTATGGCAACTCAAAAGATAAGCAATAAAAAGAATAATTCACTTAAATATTTTTTCGAAATTATAGAGATAAAATTAGAATAATGTCACAATGTCGATAGCTTAGTTCATTCCTGAATTTATTTAAATACGTGTTTTTATTCCCTTTGATAAAGGTATTATTACAATGTCTACATTCATCCCATGCTCAAAATTAGAAAATTTTCGATACGTACATGCAGAGTAATCACTTATTTTTGTGTTCTTCTCTTCAAAAGATTTTCAGTGCAATGGTTAGCCATAACTAATGAAAAAGGATTTGCATCTTTTCAATATATTGATTGTACATAGAACAAGAAAAAAACAATATTTATTTTTTTGCAATGACCTTCCACCACACACCACCCCACCCCCCCCGAAATTTTGCTACATGAGATGTCAATGGCATGGTCATAATCGACCTCGAGGTTGCGTTCAAATCTCTTGTTCTCGCATATTATCAAGCGATCATCTCATACATAAATTATAATTAAGCACGGTGGAAGTCAATTGGGGTTTTCTCAATCGAGAAGCAAAGAGAAAATTTTCATTTTTATTATCATTATCATAATCATAATGTAAGGGAACCTATGATTATTATTATTTTTTTGCTCAGCAGGTGATGAGTTGGAAGGTCAATGTAAGAACCACACTGGGGTAGAAACCTTCGCATGAACTTCGCCGATTTTCCGTCCCCGTGCACCGTCGGTCCGACATTCTTAAGCAATCTTTCTTCTCGAAGAGAAAGAAGGTCAAAGAAGGCCAAATGCAATTCGACTTTCCCAACCTCCTGGCATCCACGCAATGAATTACGTCGATTCTGCTGCCAGGGTTCCCATGGCAACAGCAAACTATAAATACCAAACGAGCGATGCAGATCGACCTCAATTCAGTTCGCACCATCTTCTGATTTTGGCCATTGTTATCTTTACCGTTGGCCTTCGCTGTTCATCCTAACATGGCTACGCACGAAATGGGCACGAACCTCTTCACTCCATGCAAGATGGGCAAGTTTGATCTGACTCACAGGTATCGTATATAGTCCGCACAGATCTTTACAGAATAACTCTGCACGTCTCGATTTCAACTTGGTGGCGGTGGTGACAGGGTGGTGATGGCACCCATGACGAGATGTAGAGCGGTCGATGGTACTCCGTTGCTGGCTCATGCGGAGTACTACGCACAAAGGGCAAGCGAGGGCGGTCTTCTCATCGCAGAAGCCACCGCCATCTCCGACACGGGCACTGGGTACGTCCTCTTCTCCCAAGATCATTGCTTGACAGCAAGTAATAGAAAATTTGTTTTGGATCATGGGAGGATCATTGAATTATGTTGTTAAACCAGGTATGCGGGTAGTCCTGGGATTTACACTGAAGAGCAAGTCGAAGCGTGGAAGAAGGTGGTGGATGCTGTTCATTCCAAAGGCGGCATCATTTTCTGTCAAGAGTTTCACGCTGGTCGCGCCTCCAATCATGGTACTATTTTTTATTTTATTTTTCCTGTTGGACTGTTTTCCTAAGAATAACTTGAAAAATCTAGATTTGATTCTAACGAAATTGACGATTGTATTAGTTTACCAACCTGGGGGAGCCGCACCGATTTCGTCGACAAATCAATCTATTTCCGATAAATGGAAAATCCTCATGCCCGACAGGAGTCATGATGTTTATCACAAACCAAGAGCCCTCCAAACACATGAAGTATGGCAAATTATTGAGCAACATCGACTAGCAGCTAAAAATGCCATTCGAGCAGGTTAGGTCTTGAATTATAGTCATAGCATGATGGATGAAAAAGATGAAAAAAATAGTTTTATTTACTTAGTTCGTCACGCATATGTGTACGTGATCATATGAATTTCGATTTCAGGCTTCGATGGGGTTGAGGTCCATGCAGCACAAGGTTACCTCATCGATCAATTCTTAAAGGACTCGATCAATGATAGAACAGACGAATTTGGCGGATCGATTGAGAACAAATGTAGATTCTTGATGGAGATTATCAAAGTGGTGGTTGGAGAAATTGGCGCCGATCAAACAGGAGTTAGAATTTCGCCGGCAGTTGACTATAATGATGCCACGGACTCTGATCCGCTCGGTTTAGGCCTAGCAATCATTGAGAGACTAAACAAGTTTCAAGATGAGTTAGGCTCCAAACTGGCCTATCTCCATGTTACTCGGCCTCGATTCATGGCTGCTCCCATAGAAGAAGAAAGCGAGGACGAAGAAGCTCGATTGATGAGAGCCTGGAGGAGAGCTTATCAAGGTACTTTCATGTCGACTGGCGGTTTCACTCGAGAGCTCGGGATGAAGGCTATGGTTGATGGAGACGCAGACTTGATATCGTATGGACGGCTCTTCATCTCTAACCCCGATTTGGTCCGCCGGTTCAAGGTTGATGCACCATTGAACAGTTACAATAGAGAAACATTTTATATTCAAGATCCAGTTGTCGGTTACATAGATTACCCATTTCTTGACCAGGAAAATAAGGAAGTGACCCATTAGCAAATGAAAATGCTATGGGTTTGCTCGTAC
The DNA here is from genome assembly GCA_014182565.1 of Eucalyptus marginata. NCBI lineage: Eukaryota > Viridiplantae > Streptophyta > Magnoliopsida > Myrtales > Myrtaceae > Eucalyptus > Eucalyptus marginata. The sequence goes on along the minus strand of CM024587.1, from coordinate 43,305,191 downwards.
TCCTAGGAAGTTTGTGTGGACTTTTCTCTTATTGGATTATGTTGTATAAATTAAGCCCTATGGAGAATGGAAGAAATAAGACAACTTGTTCATTGTATATACTTTATGTCAGTAAAAATCGGGCACATGATTTGTAAATTGTCGACTCGATTACGAGTCTGATGAATGATCAAATGTCCATCTTCTTAAATACATTATAATCCTTTCTCTGATATTGTACGCGTTGTTGTATTATAATGAGATTATTAAAAGTAGTTGTAGAATATTATAATCATCTACAATAGAGACTCATGTTCATATTACTTTTTTTATTGGCCGCTAGAGAAGCTTGCATCCGTGCAGTGTCATCGGAAAGTTTGTAAAGCTCGATTGAAAGTCTTAAAAACTTAATAAGAAAGTATAATTAAATCCTAAAACATTCAAATAGTGCAATTAAGTTCTAAAATTTATCACGAAAATGCATTTGAGTCCTAATAGCAACGTGTGACGACCTTGGTATTCTCAAACTGAAGTACGTCAAAGCTTCCCAGTTTTTGCTGCAATGCTCGAATGGCAACAACGAACTAGGAATAACAACGAGCAGTACAGATCAACTTCATATCACATCGTCTGCGAATCTTTCCCCATTGTACTTTTAGCATCGACCTTTGTCGTTCGCTCTTAACAAGAATACAAAGCTACGCACAAAATGGCCGCGAACCTCTTCACTCCATGCCAGATGGGCAAGTTCGAACTCTCTCACAGGGTAGTGCTAGCGCCCATGACGAGATGCCGAGCAATCAATGAGATCCCATTGCTGGCGCATGCAGAGTACTATGCGCAAAGATCGACCAAGGGTGGTTTTCTCATCAATGAAGGCACCCTCATCTTCAACACGGCTGCCGGGTGTATCCTCTTGTCCCAAGATCAGGCTGTCTTCTGTATATAGCGCAAAAAGGAATTAAATTTGTGCGCATGCCGTTGTTCATCCGAGCACAGAAAACTATATAAATCCTATTTATTGCTTGACAGCAAGTAATATGAACTTTTACTTATTTGGATTCATACTGATGTTCTGATCATGAAATAAAATATGATCGTGCAATAATATAATATTTAAGTGAATTTCGCGCCGCTCTTTGTGATTTTGCCGTACTTTTGGTCCCGCGGAGAAACAACTGTGCAAGTCAAGCAAATTTTTGCGCCATATAACTAACAAAACTCATGAAATTTACGTGAAAGCAATCTAAAAATAACTTTGCTGACATAGATTCCTAAATTATACATTAATTCATAGGATACTTCAAGTTTATTCTTATGGTCCAGCTTCTATTTTATACGGTTAATGGTGGGTGAGAAATCTAAAATAGTACAGCTAACGGTTTTCAAATCCATATGATTCGGCTGCTGATCTTTCAATTTAGTGTTCGAGTACAGAATTTGCTGAAAGATTCAATTGCCCGATAAATTAGAAAAGTTCTGAAAATTAGTTATCAGCCGAGTGATAAACAAGAACTCATCGCGCCAATCAAGGGAGGGCGTCTCAATTTTGTCTTTTCGTCTATGGATTCTTCTCAATATGGTAATGGCGGCTAGGGTTTTGCCGGCTGCAATGAGGAAGAAGACGCGATCGCAGAGGATGACGCTGGGCTTTTCAACGTTGGGCTTGGGCCTTGGAGATCCGCGTCTTGGGCCTTCTGGACGCAGCAGTTTGAAGAAGTACGCCCACTACATGAGGCCCAGTCGTAATTTTTTATTTTTATATTTGGCAAGCAAATTAATTTCACAAGCATTTTGATATTTCCATCTAAGACTACTCTGTATAAAATAAAATAAAAAATTGTTCATTTAAGAAGGTATATAATGCAGCGGGAATGGAAATAACGTGAATGCTTGGTCGCAAATACAAGAAGCATGCGCACAACACGAACAAAAGTGCATGTGCATGAAGCACGAGAATTTGCACGAAACGCAGCAATTCAAAAGTAAGCATTAAAAAAGAAATTTCACTTAAATATTTTTTTTCAAAATCATAGAGATGGAATTAGAATAACGTCACGATGTCGGTTTCTTTGTTCGTTCCTGAATTTATATAAATACGTGTCTTTATTCCCTCTTATAAACATATTATTATTGCCTCTGCGTTCATCACATGCTCAAAATTAGAAAATTTTTTATATGTATATACTAAATAATCACTTATATTTGTGTTCCTGTTGCGACCTCCTTTTTCGGATGCCATTACACACAGGCACAAGCGAAGGCTAATGGCTCACAAAGTATTAAGCTTAGCGTGACTCTCTCATATCCACTAATTCACGATTTATAATTTGAATTTTAAACTTGTAAATCAATTTCAAATAGGAGTTGTCACTAATTGATTTGGGATGGATCGATTAGAAACCCAAGTAAAATATTGAGAGAAATATTTTACTCATGTGCAATTAGAGAAATTAGGATTATACTAGTTAATCACTAATGTCATTCCGATGCCTAATTTTATTTAAATTCCACGGCTTTTTTAGATTTTTAAGGATTTTCCATGCATTTGTGGAGAATAAAAACCATTTTTTAGGATTCCGCGCACACAAAATACCACACCTGGCTAAAAAAGCTCGACCCGTCTGAGTCGCCCAGACTTGCAAGTCAGGCCCGACCTGGACCAGCGCCCGGCCGACCCATCTCCCCCGCGGGACCTCTAATCGCGACAGAAACGGCCCCGGCAAAGCGGCCCCGCTCGTTTATCGTCTAGCCAGTGGCATCTCCGAGCGCCGCCTCAGCCTGGGCCTTTGTCTCGAGCGGCCGCAACACCGCTGGCCGATGGTCCCCCTCCTGCAAACGAGCAAGAAAACGAACAAAAAGGAAAACAACGGCGACGACGGGGACTCTGCGAAACGACCCAAACGACCGACGCCCAAATCGCTAAACACAACAGCATCATCTCAATAGCGTGAATCAAGCCAAGGGCGCTCGGTTTTTGGCCAGAAACGAGGGCACGGAAACTAGGTCTCATTGAGTCATTGTGTCGAACAAGTGGTGTGCGTTACGGAATCAAGGGTTTTTTCAGCTCAACTAAGACCCAAACCGGAGACTGGGACTCTCGACGAACGAACACACACGGCAGCAAACCGAAGGAGAAATGGGGGGGCCGGAGTTCGCGTTAGCCTGACGGCCGCGAGCTTGCCCCAATGCCCCCAAAACAGGGCAAACACAAGGCCGGGGGCTCACGGCTTGATTCGGCAACGCCGGCTGGAGCTCGTCGGACAGGGGTCGTCATGGCCACAGCGTCGCCTAAGGCTTAATCACTCTATCTCAGCTCTCTCTCTCTCTCTCTCTCTCTCTCTCTCTCTCTCTCTGATCTATCTTCCTAGGTCTTTCTTTCTGTTCTCTAGCTTGCTCACTCTCGGAACACCTGAGCACCGCAAGCTATTTATATCCTATTCATTGCTTGACGGCAAGTAATATGAACTTCGCTTTGGATCATAAGAGGATCTTTAACTCTGAGAAATAAAATGTTGTTAAACCAGGTTTCCAGGTACTCCTGGGATTTACACTGAAGAGCAAGTCGAAGCATGGAAGAAGGTGGTGGATGCTGTTCATTCCAAGGGCGGCATCATCTTCTGTCAACTTTGGCACGTTGGTCGTGCCTCCAACCGTGGTACTAAATTCATTTTCTCAAACCGACGCCACCAAATATTTCTGTAGCTCCCCCATATATCACATAATCACGACCTGCACTATTTGAATTTCACAATCTGTTTTTGCTATTATACTTTTTTCCTACTTTGGCAATGTTAACTTATTAAATTTCACCTTCTATACTTGTTTCTAACAACAATTGGTATTATTTAATGGTGATCGTATTAGTTTATCAACTCGATGGAGGAGCTCCGATTTCGTCGACAAATCAATCCGTCTCCGATAAATGGAAAATCATCATGCCCGACGGGACTCTCGATGTTTCTCACAAACCAAGAGCTCTCCAACCACACAAAGTATGGTAGGTTATCGAGCAATATCGCCAAGCAGCTGCAAATGCCATTCGAGAAGGTTAGTCCATGAACTATAATCATATTGTGATAGATGCTAAAATTACTCGTATTTACTTTGTTTGTTGCACATAAGTATTAATAATCAAATCAATTTCCCCTTTAGGTTTTGATGGTGTTGAGGTGCATGGAGCACATGGCTATCTCATTGATCAATTCTTAAAGGACTCAATCAATGATAGAGTAGACGAATTTGGAGGATCAATTGAGAATAGATGCAAATTCTTGATGGAGATCGTCAAAGTGGTGGCAGAAGAAGTTGGCACTGATCGAACGGGAGTTAGAATCTCACCAGCAATTGACCATAATGATGCCACGGACCCCGATCCACTCAGTCTAGGCCTAGCAGTCATTGAGCGATTGAACAAGTTCCAAAATGAGTTAGGTTCCAAACTCGCGTACCTCCATGTGACTCAATCCCGATTCACAGCCAATGGCATGAAAAATTATGGTGAAGAAGAGGGGGATGAAGAAGCTCAATTGATAAGAACTTGGAGGAGAGCTTATCAAGGTATTTTCATGTTAAGCGGCGGTTTCACCCGAGAGCTCGGGATGATGGTTTTGGCTAGAGGAGACATGGACTTGATATCGTATGGTCGGCTCTTCATCTCTAACCCTGATTTGGTCTACCGATTCAAGGTGGATGCATTGTGACATCCCGATTTTTGGGTTCTGATTTCGATTAGATAAATTAGGCATTTCATCGACGTGGCTACAGTGTTTTTCTCTGAGTTGGCCACTCACGAGATAACTAGACTAGCTGGGTAAGCTATTAAGGACTTTAAGGCAAATAGATTTGAAAATTCGACCAGGAATCGACTTCTCGACCGTGCTCATCTTTAGAGATCATTGCGGCACAATATAAAATTGATTTGAAATCAGAGATAGGTCGGTTTGACTAAGATGAATGACCGATCATGGTGACTCCACTAAATTGGAAAATTATCATCGACCGGCACTAATTTGATTTTACTATCATTTTAGTACCCTATGTCCGTATTTGAATCCTCGAGATTTTCACAACAATCGAGAGTCGCCAATGTGTCGAGTGGGTTTATCGTGGCTCGAAGAAAATTAACCACGGGTCATTTGTCCTAAAAAGTTCTAAAAACTACCCAATAGCTTAGGTCACGCTTAAAACGCGTCCGAGTGAAATTTACCGTCAATCTAAGTCCAATTTCAGAAAATGAAGAGTCTGTCATATCACAATAAATTTTAGGAACGTCGATTCAGTCTCAGAAGATTTTTCTGACAACCGAGACTTTTTGGGAAAAAGTCAGTTTAGGGCCATTTTCGTTCAGTTGAAGTCAGGGGTTGTGAAATTGAGAAGCGTGAGGGAATTCTTGGATGAGGAAAATAAATGAAATAAGAATTTTCTATTTGAGGAAATTCTTTTCTTTTGAATTTATTCCCATTTTTTTTTACCCCATCTGGCCAAACACCTACTTTTCCCACAAGTTTCTCTTTCCTTCTTTCTTTCTTTTTCTTTTTCTTTTTCTCTCTCCCTCTCCCCTTTTCCCCCTCATGCGAATTGCCCCCTCCCTTTCCATCGAATACACAGCTGCCTTCCACCTTACTTCCCCACTTTTCACCTTTTGACTTTTCAAACTTACCTTCTCTCTCTTATCTCTTCTTTTCTCTCTCTCTTGGTACTCATCCGCTCGACACTCTCCCTCCTCTCCTTCTCGGTTGGTTCGAACATAGCAGAACAGAAACAGAGACAGCACCACTGAGGGATGAAGACCAAAGTAGCTCGCCATCGCGCCGGGGCACCATCGCCGCCCGTGTGTTGCCCACGCACTCCGTTGCCACCCGAAAGCCCTCCACCTCTCCCTCATCTCTTCAACCACCGTTGACGCCCCCCTCCATCTGCTGCTCGAGGTCCCAGATCTAGGAGGACGTCGGAGCAGGGCAGCAGTCGACGTCGCCGGAGCTGTCATCGCGCACGCCGTCCCCCCTGCATCGCCTCGCCGCCGTGCTGCCGTCCTCACGCACCGCTGCTGGCTGCGCGCCTCGGCCTCCTTCTCACCTAGCTCGTTGTCCCAGCGGGCTATTCAACTCGTGCCGGCCACTGTGGACCACCGCCGAAGCTCTTACCGCCACCGCCTCGGCCCAATTCGGCCTCCTCTGTCCACCTTGGCCCTTGCTCGCCTCAACCTAAGCCTTCCCCTCACCTTTCTCGACCTCAACCACAGTGGACAGAGAGTTGAAGAATGGGTATGAAGAATTTTGGGTATGGCAGGAAAGTTGATCCTCGCATCAATGCCGTCATTTTGGGTGAGTTTTGCTCACTAATGCCTTCTTAGTTTGCTAATTACACTTAAAGGTTGATTAGTGTTAATTAAGTGTAATTAGGTTGTTGGATTAGAATGGATTAGAGTTTATTAGTTAATTTCATTGCATATTGTTGACACCTAAATTTTTGGGGTTAATTTTTGCTAAATAAAAAAATAAAATTAAAAATTAAAAAATAATCACATAGCATATAGGTTAGGAAAATTTTATTTTTGTTATATTCCGTTAGGATTTTCACATATTCAGCTAATATACACTGGGGTGACATATTTTGGGCGGAAAGGAAATTTTCGGATGAAATATTTGGAAAATACAAAAAAAGAATATTGCACGTGGGGTATATATTGGATGGCCAAAAATTTAGTCCTTCGGGACCCGCGAGGGCAAAACATTGATACATACGGCTTGAGAGGAAAGATCATGATCCCATGATCTAACCAGCATCAAGGTCAACATAACCAGTACGTGGTCGCAGCTCTTATTTTGGGTGAGTTTTGCCCTGAATTAACACTAATTCCTGCCCCTTTACCGACAGTTTGCCTCGAAAGCTTACACTTGGTTTTGCTAATGGTTGATTACCAGTGTTAATTAAGTGTTTCGTGACTTGCGCAATTTTTCGTCCAGGTTGTTGGATTAGAATGGATTAGAGTTTATTAGTTAATTTCATTGCATATTAGTTAGATGACTTCGTTGACACTAATTAACGATTCTTGAAATAATTGCCTATATTGTATTTTTATTTTTTTATTTTACTTTGGGCTATGCACCGATAGCCTCTTGCAAACCACTCGCGTCTCCTGCTTTGCTACTCCAAGACCGCAAGCGGCCACCGATCGGACACCAAGGAGTCCCTCATCGCGAGCCGTGTAGCCTCCGCCATTCGTGAGCCCCTTGTTGTTGGACCACGGTTCTAAGCCGGCATCCCGATTTAGGAAACTTATCTGCGCAATAATTTGAATTTAGGTAATTACCTTGTTTGCCATCAATTTGAATATCTTGTGATTCAATTTGATTGAGAATATTACATGATCCCTAAATTTGAGCGATAAGTGCACTCTCAATTAGGATTTATTTTTTTAATTTGCAACCGCGCTAAGGTTTTTTATTTCATCTATAAGGCTTTAGATGAAATAATTAATCAAATGGGAATAAATTTGATATTTTGATCTTTAAGGCTTAAGATCAATTTATCAATTTTACTAGCGAAATATTATCCCTTGATTTGAATGATATGTGATATCCTTTTTGGGGTAATTTTGAATGAACTTGATTGTTTTTATTCATCTTGAGATATGCTTGAATTGGGATATTGCATGTTTTAGGGTTATTTGCATATTTAGAATAGGAATTTTGTTTTGAATCATGAAAAAAAACATAAAAAGAAAGTACATTCATTTAGGATGCTAGTTTCATTGTTATTTGAATTGCATGAAAAAAAAAAAAAAAACAAAAATCATCATGCATATGTCATGTAGAATTAGGGCATCCTTTGTACGTCATTGCACATTAGGATAAAATTGCATAATTCATTTTAAGTTTATATTAGTTTTCTTTAGATAGGCGCTTCTTAGGTTAGAGATTGCTAAGTTAAGATAATATCTTGGTTTAAATTAGGATTTGGCTCAACCTAATTCCTAAAATAAATTGAATAGGATCTTAATCTAGCTAGGTAATTTTCACATTTTTACCTAATTTCGAATTTCATGAAAAATACAAAAACAATGTCTTAGAATAAATTAGTTTTATTTTCTAGGATAAATTGCATTCTTTTTTAAAGAAAAAGAAAAAAAAAGAGAAAAATGTCATATGCATGTCAGTATGATTAGTTTTATGAAATGCATGTTATTTAGTGATTGCTGCTAGACCATTTAATTAGAAATTACATGTCATTAGAATTAGGTCATTTAGTTAATATTGCATTGCATATTGCATGATTTTCATTAATTAAGTGAAAACAAAACAAAAATTGCGTGTTAATTAGAAACCATATCTAGGGTTGTTGATGTGGATTTTAATTTAACATTGCAGATGCTTTCGTTGCTTTGAGGTAAGTTTTTCAATTTATTCATTATTTATCTGGGTGTTAAATTGGTGGATTGTGCACCCGCAGGATCGCCTCACATGTTAGGAAATAGATTTAAAATCAATTTAAGCTACCTGCAAAAGCGTTTTTGAAAAATAAAAGAATGGTATCGAAAGGGCATTAGAGAAATCTAGTGTAACCAAGTCCCCGCACCCATAATCTACTGGTTCGTAGGAGTAAAGTAAAACTCCTGTTACTTTACGTGGGTTTCTATCGACCCACCAAAAATAGATTAGTGGCGACTCCTAATGAAAATCATTTGCACGTTAAAAACTTGAACCTAAGTCGCGAATTGGTATGGGCTTGGGAGAGCCAGTTAAGTCTAGGCTTAACAATCCATTAGCCAAACCCTAGGTGGTTCACCCCTCGAAAAATTGGTCGCGACACATATTAGTTAGATGACTTGTGTAATTAACTAAATAATTGCCTATTTATTTATTTAATTTTCTGACCCTTATCGGGTGTTATTAATTATTTTTTTAATTAAATTTATTTTCCGGAAATTATTTAATTATTTATTTTTCAGAAATTCAACCGATGGCCGGTGACCAGAATTTTGTGCTGATTTTATTTAATCGTATTTATTTATTTAATTTTCGTAATTAATTATTTAATTATTTATTTTCTGGAAATTCAACCGGGATTCGTTTATTTATTTAAGCTCTATGTTGCATGGAATTAAATAAATTGTGATATTTTAGGGATTTACCCTAAATTGTTTGAAATTGAGTGGAATTGAATGATTGCTTGGTAGATGGCCGAGTATGGCTATTTAGCATTTATCATGCCTTGATGAGCTGTAAAGTGGAGAGAGTCGTGAGAGTGAACTGAGAACTCTATTAGCTAAGACCGATCAAGTATGAAGTATAGACAGGCGTGGTTCGGTGATGAAGGAAATCACTATGCGAAAACGACGCCTTAAAGAATGCACATAGACTGTCTATGACTTGTGGCAGGCGTGGTTCGGTGATTAAGGATATCAGTGTGCAAAAATGACACCTTAAAGAATGCATGTAGACTGCCTATAAATCGTGACAAGCGTGGTTCGGTGATGAAGGATATCACTGTGCGAAAACAGCGCCTTAAAGAACGCACATAGACTGTCTATGATCTATGATGGGCGTGGTTCGGTGATGAGGAATATCACTGTGCGAAAACGTCGCCTTAAAGAACGCACGTAGACCGTCTGTTACTTATGTCACCTTGGCGAAAACGACGCCCGAGAGCATTGATGGAGCTCTATGACTAAGTGTACTATTGGATGTTATATTGGATGGAATGAATGACCGAGAGATGGTCCGATTGATCAATGATCCGATCTGAGTGTAATTTAATGTGATTGATCATTGCTTGAGTCTGATGTTGTAAATTGATTGATTGAATGGGAAAAACCATGAGTAGTCTTGTTGGTGTGAAATCGACTAGGTCGATTTGATCGATGCTTTGATCAGTGATGTGATTGCTTGGATGCCTATGTGATATGTGCTAATATGCAGGTGGAATCTGAGGCTAAGGTAAATCCTCTGACTCGTGTTGTGCATAGGCAACCCTAAAGTGTATTGGTTTACTAATCGGGTCTTAGGGGATAGAACTTGCTGAGACGTAGTCTCATTGGTTATTGAATAACCATTTCAGGTCCCTAGATTCAGTAGACTTGGATTTTGAAGATCTCGGAAGTCCGAGGCAGTCTGATGAAGGCTCCAGTGGGAGTGTGGAGGATGACGAATAGGAGGACGTGGACCTGAACCCCACTTCTGTTTGTAGACCTTGTTTTTTTATTGGCTTAATGTGAATTAGACTTAATAGTTCACTTTGTATATATATGTGCACTATTTTGCAATGTATATAAGAGTGAATGTTTGAAATTTAATCCTACTGTTCTATCATAATGTTTTATTGTCTGGGGATTCATAACTGCTTTCGCATGTGCTATTAAAAAGGTAAGGGTCAGCGATATGTAGTCTTGAGATATCGCATTTTGAAATCGACCAAGGTAAGGGATGTGCGTGTACCTGAGGATCGGGGCGTGACATGCACCATTGAATGGTTACAACAGAGAGATATTTTATACTCAATATCTAGTTGTTGGTTACATAGATTATCCATTTCTTGACCAGGAAAATGGGGAAGTGACACGCTAGTAAATGAGAATGCCATTGGTGTATTTGTACTCCTGGAAACTTTGGGTTACATTGTACAAGTTAAAGCACTAAGGTGGATCGAAGAAATAAGACAACTAGTTCATTGCATATACCTTATGTTCGTGATAAGAGGGAATATGGTTTGTACATTATAGAGTCAATTACAAAGAGTCTGATGAATAATTATATCTCCTTGTTCAACAAACTATAATTCTCTCTTGTATTGTACTTGTTCGTATATTTTGATTATTGATAAAAATACGTTGAGTAATATAATCAATTATGGTGGAAATCGATATTCATGTGCTTTTTTTTTTTTATGGACGGTAAGAGATGACACCCATCTGGGTTGTCAGAGTGTTTGTAGCGGAAACGTGGAAAAAGGAGTCCAGGGGAAAAACGAAAGGGAACAATTTATTTGAAATATAAGAGCGCCATGTAAGTGTTAAAACATGAGCAATGGGATGAACCTAGAAAGGCTTTTTCCATATGTCTTTGACAAAAGCAGGTTTTGGCTTTCGCACTGGAGGAGCCTTAGGTGCAAATGTCACACCTCAAAACTACAAAGAATAGGGATGACACGGCCGTCCTTCCACACGAAAGACGTAGCCTCAAACACAACCAACAACTTGATATCAACTTATATATATTTCAAACAATATATACATATTAGATAAACTAACAGATTGGTTGACACATCGAGTTTCTATAATCCACCAAAAAAGAAATATACAATTAGAATTCAGACAATCCAACCACTAGCAAGGATTATGTGCACCACTTCCTTAAACCATACCCAAAAATAGAACTCCCCAAAAGTTTCCCACTGACGGCACACTTGCTCTATTCACCGCTAGCCGAGGAACCTGAAAAGATTAAAGGACGAGTGGAATGAGCAACAACAGCTCAATGAGTAGTACATATCCTCTAAGCAGATCGAACAACCACTATGCATGTATACAAAGCAATACCAAACTTCATAACGTCAACTTAATATATAAAATACATATCGAATCATACGAGTTATTTTTTATCATCCAAGCTTTATACTAATATGGAAAACTCGTTTAAATCACCATCAAAAGTCAAGTATCAATAGTCAAGTCCATTGAATAATCTCCATTAAATGTCACATATCAATGGTCCATCCATTGACTAATCTATTGCTCAATATTCTACCATGGTCACAACACAACGCCTGGTGACAAGGTGACCAAATATTTCCCCTTGGCAAGGTCTCCATCTACAAAGCCAATGGCTGGGCCTAGAAGGATATCCTAAACTTGGTATGCATACCCCAAAAACCCCTCACTGGGTTCACAGTCATATAATCATATTGAGCATAAATAACCATTCTCCAATACTAGAAATCAATATCTTAAACGAAACAAATAACATATTGCAACATAGCCCATCATCCATTTCATATCCATTTCTCAAATCATCATAAACATTTCCATAAATTAGTCGCAAAGCAATTTCATATATATTTCTCCACAAACTTTGTATAATATGCCTTTCAAACACCAACAATCAACCAAAGAGTAGCAATAGCTCGATCCGGCTTTTATGCAATAAAAATGCTCTTCTCAATTCAATATATATACATATATACTTCAATACATTATTTTTACAAAACCAAAGAAGATATAGTACCACTCACCTCGTCGTCTAGGATCAAACGACGAACAATACTCGTATCGTCGAACACACGGCCCTATCAAATAACCAAGGAGTAATGTTAAAATCAAAATAAAACTCTACCTCAACTACGAAACGACTAAACTACGCCTTAACTCTAACAAAAGGACTCCTACGCACTAACAAATCGCATAACCAAAGCGATTGTTCTAGCTGTTCACAACACGAAGTTTAAGGGCAAAACTTGATCACGCCTTAACTTTCTCCTCCGAACACCAATCCGAACTTATTTATAGTCAATAGAGAGCCCTTGACACATATTACAAGAATCCCAACTTCACCGTCCCAAAATCAAGCCGAAAAATGACAAAATACGGGCCAAAGCTACTGGACGCGTACTGTTCACTGCGCGCGGGAAACTTTGAAATTTTGTTTCGGACAAACCACAAGCTCAAATCACGATCCGTAAAATCCCACGGCTCCACAACACCTTAAAATATCATTCCTACAAAAATATGCAGCTTAATAACTCCAAAATCGGACTTCAGTGCTCGATTTTCCAAAAATTCCGAATTTGAGCCCCAAACCCATAAATTACTTCAATTGGACGAACGAGCAGTCTAATCTCTTACCGGGTGCTACGTTATGAAGTTGAGTCGGCTTGGCAAGACATCCATGGCGTGCACGTGCCAAAACCCCTTTCCTTTCTTCCCCTTTCTCTTATTCTTCTTCTTCTTCTTCTTCTTCTCCTTCTTCTTCTTTTCTTTATTTCCTTTCTTTCCTTTCTAGTCGAGGGACTCTCAGCTTTTATTTAGCCGAGTCCTCACCCCTCTCCTTTTTGCTTTTTCAACTTCTTTTTCTTTTTCTTCTTTTGGGGCCCACTAGCCTAATATTACAACAAATCTCACCCGCAGGGCCACAGAACAAAGCATCCATTGCCCAAGAAAGAAAAAACAACAACAAAGAAGACCATCCACAGACAGCCCATGCAATTCTTCATTTAGCAAAAATAATAAATATTAAATAAATAAATCATCATGCCCGACAGGACTCTCGATGTTCCTCACAAACCAAGAGCTCTCCAAACACACGAAGTATGGCAGGTTATCGAGCAATATAGCCAACAGCTGCAAATGCCATTTGAGCAAGTTAGTCCATGAACTATAATCATATTGTGATAGATGCTAAAATTATTTGTATTTACTTCGTTTGTTGCACATAAGTATTAATAATCAAATCAATTTCCCCTTTAGGTTTTGATGGTGTTGAGGTGCATGGAGCACATGACTATCTCATTGATCAATTCTTAAAGGACTCAGTGAATGATAGAGTAGACGAATTTGGAGGATCAATTGAGAATAGATGCAGATTCTTGATGGAGATAGTCAAAGTGGTGGCAGAAGAAGTTGGCATTGATCGAACGGGAGTTAGAATCTCACCAGCAATTCACCACAATGATGCCACGGACCCCAATCCACTCAGTCTAGGCCTAGCAGTGATTGAGCGATTGAACAAGTTCCAAAATGAGATAGGTTCCAAACTCGCGTATCTCCATGTGACTCAACCTCGATTCAAAGCCAATGGCACAAAAAATTATGGTGAACAAGAGGAGGATGAAGAAGCTCGATTGATAAGAACTTGGAGGAGAGCTTATCAAGGTACTTTCATGTTAAGCGGTGGTTTCACCCAAGAGCTCGGGATGAAGGCTTTGGCTACAGGAGACACAGACTTGATATCGTATGGTCGGCTCTTCATCTCTAACCCTAATTTGGTCTACCGATTCAAGGTGGATGCACCATTGAATGGTTACAACAGAGAGACGTTTTATACTCAAGATCCAGTTGTTGGTTACATAGATTATCCATTTCTTGACCAGGAAAATAGGGAAGTGACACACTAGTAAATGAGAATGCTATTGGTGTGTTTGTACTCATGGGAACTTTGGGTTACATTGTACAAGTTAAAGCACTAATGAGGATCAAAGAAATAAGACAACTAGTTCATTGCATATACCTTATGTCCGTGATAAGAGGGAACACGGTTTATACATTTAGAGTCAATTACATAGAGTCTGATGAATAATTATATCTCCTTGTTCAACAAACTATAATTCTCTCTTGTATTGTACTTGTTCGTATATTTTGATTATTAATAAAAATACGTTGAGTAATATAATCAATTATGGTGGAAATCGATGTTCATGTGCTTTTTTTTTTTTTTTTTTTTTTTTATGGACGGTAAGAGATGACACCCATTTGGGTTGTTGGAGAGTTTGTAGCGGGAACGTGGAAAAAGGAGTCCGGGGAAAAACAGAAGGGAACAATTTATTTGAAATATAAGAGCGCCATGTAAGTGTTAAAAGATGAGCAATGGGATGAACCCAGAAAGGCTTTTTCCATACGTCTTTGACAAAAGCAGGTTTTGGCTTTTAAACTGGAGGAGCCTTAGGTGCAAATGTCACACCCCAAAACTACAATGAATAGGGATGACACAGCCGTCCTTCCACATGAAAGACGTAGTCTCAAACACAACCAACAACCTGATATCAACTTATATATATATTTCAAACCATATATACATATAAGATAAACTAACAGAGTGGTTGCAATATCAGAATTTCTATAATCCACCAAAAAGAAATATACAATTAGAATTCAGACAATCCAACCACTAGCAAGGATTATGTGCACCACTTCCTTAAACCGTACCCAAAAATAGAACTCCCCAAAAGTTTCCCACTGACAGCACACTTGCTCTATTCGCCGCTAGCCGAGAAACCTGAAAAGATTAAAGGACGAGTGGAATGAGCAACAACAGCTCAATGAGTAGTACATATCTTCTAAGCAGATCGAACAACCACTATGCATATATACAAAGCAATACCAAACTTCATAACGCCAACTTAATATATAAAATACATATCGAATCATACGAGTTATTTTTTATCATCCAAGCTTTATACTAATATGGAAAACTCGTTTAAATCACCATCAAAAGTCAAGTATCAATAGTCAAGTCCATTGAATAATCTCCATTAAACGTCATATATCAATGGTCCATCTATTGACTAATCTATTGCTCAATATTCTACCATGGTCACGACACAACGCTTGGTGACAAGAAGACCAAACATTTCCCCTTGGCAAGGTCTCCATCTACAAAGCCGATGGCTGGGCCCAGAAGAATATCTTAAACCTGGTATGCATACCCCAAAAACCCCTCACTGGGTTCACAGTCATATTGAGCATAAATAACCATCCTCCAATACTAGAAATCAATATCTTAAACGAAACAAATAACATTTTGCAACATAGCCCATCATCCATTTCATATCCATTTCTCAAATCATCATAAACATTTCCATAAATTAGTCGCAAAGCAATTTCATATATACTTCTCCACAAACTTTGCATAATATGCTTTTCAAACACCAACAATCAACCAAATAGTAGCAATTGCTCGATCCGGCTTTTATGTAATAAAAATGCTATTCTCGATTCAATATATATAAATATATACTTCAATACATGATTTTTACAAAACCAAAGAAGATATAGTATCACTCCCCTCGTCGTCTACGATCAAACAATGAACGATACTCGTTGTCGCGACCTGATTTTTTCGATGGGTGAATCACCTAAAACTAGGTTAATGGATTACTAAGTCCGAAGACTTGGTGCGGACTCTCCCAAGCCCTACCAATCGCGACTTGATGTTAAGAAAATGACCCATTAAAACATGCAAATTAAATATCAAATTGGAGCCGCCACTAACCAAATAGGGCTGATTAGAAACCCAGGTAAAGTATGGGAGAATACTTTACCTTTTACGAACCAGAGATTTAATGGATTCGGAGACATGGTTACGCTAGTTAATCTAACGCCCTTTCGGTACCTTAAAAAAAAAACATTTTTTGCAGGCAGTCTTGATTAATTTTAACCTAAGATACTAACATGCAAATGGTGGTCATGCGGGTGCACAATCAATTAAATAACATTCAATAAATCGAAATGCTAAGAAATTATAAACCACAACTTTATTAAAGTCCACTCTCTAAGAAAACATTTTAAAAAATGCTAATAATGATGCATGCCCTAAACATGATTTTCTAAATGACATGATATCTAATTAAATGCATGATATCTAATTAGATGCAATCTTAATCTAAACCTAATATGTATGAATTTTACTTTAATGATATGTGAAATGCAATTTATATGGCCTAATTTGAATTATATGGATGCAATCTAAATTATGCAATCCTAAATGTGCATATACTACATGACATGGGATGCATGACATAACAATTCTATATGCATATTCTTTTTGTGATTTTTTAACAATTCTTTTTTAATGTATGCAACCTACACTAAATAATGATGATATGAAAAGGGATTAATTATGAACTAACCTATTAGTTAACCAAGTAAATGATTTTTGTGTTTTTCTTTTAAAAAATGTTAATTATATGCAATTAAAAATTACACGATGGGATTACTAAAACATGATAGTATGATGCAATCCTAATTTATTAATATGCAAACTCTAATTAAATATGCCTATTATGCAAACTAGTTAATATGCACCTATTATTTTTTATTTTTTATTTTTATTTTTTTATATATCATGCAAACTTTTCCTAAATAATAAAAAAAATGTTTAAATCTAATCCCGACTAAAAAAACAACTATCAAAGGGTGAAATTCTAAAAAAAACCTAAAGGTTAATTTAAACCTACGTGACCTACATGCTCATGCAAATTTTTAATTTTTCATTATTCTCTTTTTTATAATTTTCATTTTTCTCAAACAAGTAATTATAAAAACTAAGAGAAGAATTAAAATAACCGAAAAGATAATCCGTTGTCTCATGGATTAAATTAACAATTATTTTAACTCTCTAATCACAACAAGGAAAACAAAACAATTAAAAATTTAGTCCGAAGTCTTACGGACCAAATTAAATAATTATTATGATTTAACAAATGAAATTCTACCACGAAACCAAAATTAGTATAATTAAAAAAAATGACCCGATGTCTCTCGGATCAAATTAATAACTATAGTAATTTGAGCTAAAATCTAGAAATAATGCATATAGAAATTGCAAATATTAACACCCAACATTTAAATAATTAAACTAAACATGCTATCAAATGAAATAAACATAAAAGATTAACCTAAGAGATAAAACAAATGATGAAATAAACTAAACTCCAAAAATGAAAAGTAAAAGTAAAAAAAAACAAACTACCTAGGGAATCAACGAGGACAAGGGGCAGTGGTTCGAAGGTTCAGCAAAGGGAAGCTCCGGCGAAGGCAAGTGGTGGCGCGGCGAGCGTCGACGTCGGAGATGGCGGGCTTGCGGCTGAGGCGGAGTGGCGGTGTGGGCTCTACGGGCGGCGTCACGGATGTCGGGCTGTGGATCGGTGCGGGCTGAGATGCGCCGGAGAGGGGTGGCTCGTCGCGAGGGAGATCGGCGGTGGGCGGAGCTGAGGCGCGGCGGCGATGGGCGGAGATGTGCCCGGTGGAGCCAAAGTTACAAAAAAAAAAAAAAAAAGCTTCTCTTTGGAGAAGATGAACAGTAGGGGTCAAATCAACCCCTACTTTTCACTTTTGCTTTTGCTTTTTTTTGCCTTCTCCTACGCACGGATGGTTCTTTGCTTTTTCCCTCTTTCACCTTTTTGGTTCTGACTTTTCTTCTCTTTGCTTTCTTCTTCTCCACGCACGGATGGCTTCTCTCTTTCACTTTTCTTCCTTTTCTCTTTTCTTGTCAGCGAAAGAAAGGGGAAATGGTTCCCTTTTGACCAAAGTGTACGAACACTTCTGAATTTTTTTTTTTGATTTCTTCGAATTCGCACGAAGAGAAGCCCCCACAAATGACACAATTTTCTTTCTGAATTTTTTTTCGCCTCGCCCCCTTTTTTGTACGAAGAGAAGCCCCTTTTATAGTGCAAGGACTTCCATTTAATAGTGGAAAGTTAGGACCCGTGCTCCCTTTTCGCGGGGATTGCCGAAATCTTAGCCCCGATTTATTGCCGTAAATCCTTCACTTTCTTTCGCAATTCATTTATATTGCCGCGAACATGTCCAGATTCACACCCAATCTTCGAGCGAGTGTCCATTCTTTCCATATTGCTAGTCAAATCCCATTAATTCCTCTTATTAATTTCGCTTTTTTTTCAAATTTTGAAATGAAGATATGTGTTCAACAATAAAAATGCTTTTTTTGAAATCTCCCGCCACAAACCCAAATGCTTTATTTTATTTATTACCTAAAATAAAAAAATTTTGGTCCTAAATTAGGTGTCAACACTGCCCCTTTGAAGGGAAGCTCGTAGAGGTTTCCTTCAAAGATATATGACACCTAAAATTAAACCATGTACAATGAAATATGAAATGCATATGCAAATGTTAATGACTTGACTCTTTTTTTTTTTTTTTTTGAAATAAATGGACTCAAGTAAATTTAACCCCTAAAGAATGCCATGCAATGATTCGGTCAAGAACATAGATCTCTATGTGTCTATGACCAATGGAATGCAAATGCAAAGAAGAGCACGTACCTGTCATACCTGTTTGGGGATTTAGGTGTGAAATGATTCCGATGAGACCCGTCAATCATCCGGAACTCCCTTCGATAATTGAAAGGCTC
Source organism: Eucalyptus marginata (assembly GCA_014182565.1). Lineage (NCBI taxonomy): Eukaryota > Viridiplantae > Streptophyta > Magnoliopsida > Myrtales > Myrtaceae > Eucalyptus > Eucalyptus marginata. Next base: position 43,286,349 of record CM024587.1, on the reverse strand, counting down.
AAAGTCTTTAGGGATCTGGAATTCTCATCGATTCTAAGCACCTGGAAATTGTGTCAAGTACTTAAAACTTCAAAAATCTGATTCTTATGTCGACATTTGAAAACATTTACTAAACGTCCGGAAATCACATCGATGTTTAGAAAGACAAACACTTGGAAATCACATCAAGCGTTTAAAGGTTCAAATATCTGGAATTCACACTAGACATTTGAAAACATTTTATAAATAGATACTTGGAATTCTCATCAAGTACAAAGATGACCGAATAAACTCAGGGATTTCAAAGACAATTTTTTTGGTCTTTGAGGAAAAATTCAATGAAAGTCCACACATGATGGCTTTATCAAGCTTCTACCGGAAAAATTATCACCAGGACAATTTTCAGTTATAGCGTGAATCTCTTGAACATGCTAAATGAGACACTTTTGATGTGAAAAGGCTTTTCCACTCGCTCTCATTTAAGAAGGGTTATTTGTCCCGACCATTGATGCGGGAATATATCACTCAATCTCATCATCATCTTGTCGACAAGAGTTCGAATTTTCTTGCACAATCGCACGACCTTACCAATCTGAGAGGTCTTTGTCAATGACCGTAATGCGGCTTGGTCAATGGCTTAACAAAGGGACTCTTCGAGTCAAAGCAAATTGAACGAATGATTCTCAGTAATCATCTCCGGGTTTTACAAGTCAAGAACCCCGCAAAATGATAAAGAAATAATCTTGCTCGCACTTCTTCGAGCAATGCTTAAAACATGTGAATTCCTATGTTAATTCAAGTGCCCTAATCAAGAGACTTTGTAAGGGACGTAACATAGGCTGGGTTCATGGGTTGAGAAACGAAAGGATCGTTAGGCTCAAAGATGTGTATATGGGTCAAAGTTGGTGATCATCTTGACATTGCCACCAGTTTTTTTTCAACACGGATTGTCTTCTTGACAGATTTCTTTATTGGCTCAAAAGTTTATCACCCGATGCCAATGATTTTTCAACTGGAGATCTTTTCTCAACATTTTTTAAAGTCATTTTCTTTGATGATGGACGTTGGTCGACACACCTTTTTTTTTTCCTCCAATTCATCAATCATTTCTTTCTTTTCACGGGCATTGGCCTTGCTTTTACCAGGCACACTGCTTTTTCATGCCCCTTAGTTCTATTTTGATTTCAGTTCTTGCACACAATGCGTGTGTCAAGTATACTTTAAATGACACTCGAACCTTCAAGGGTCTTCATCCTGTCTCTTGCCTTGCCCCAAAGTGGGGGATGATCACCAACTGGGCTTAAAAGAAACGAAATCACAGCTCAAGTGGGCTATACAAAGGATATAAGTGTGTAGGATAGTGAAAGAAATGCTCTTCGTCATCCTAAGGCACTTAAATTACCATATGAATTCAATGTAATAGCATAACTTGAAGATTGATGCAAGTGAGAGCAAGAAAATTTCAATTCACTTTCCTCACTTCATGATGTCATTTTTATCTCCCGCTTGCCCCGATGTGGGGTGGTTCTTGACAGGGTAATTTGAAAAGAACATCCATAAGTGTATGGGCTCAAAAATGGTTAAGCAATGGAACACCCGTAGTGTTTGGGATAGAGAAATGAACTCGCCTCTCGTCATTTCAGCTGTCGTACTTTTTCGCAAGAAAATTCTTCACCTTGAAATACAAAATGTTTCCATACTCACCTCACAATGTATGGACAGGGGACGGTGTATGGGATTAGGCTTGCCTTTCACACCTCATTTAGCATGCTCAAGTAACTCGACATCTTTCACCGAATTATCCATTTTGATAAATTTCAAGTGGAATTGACGAATTACACAATATCATGTGAAGACAAAAGAAGGCATGCTCATAAAGTCAAAACTATTATGTGTCCATGTCTTGCCCTTCCTTTGTAAAGGAGCTCATAGAGATTCCTTAAAAATAAGACGCCATCGTTCACCTCCATTCTTTGCCCCCGCAAAAATAAAATATGCAATATTATACACTAAAGATTTGACCAACTTTGAGCGAGGAAAAGGTTTTTACGAGCCCTTTTATTCATGGATAGTATTTCTTTACAACATCAGAATTTACAGGATTTGTGAATTCCCGCCCATCCATTTCGCCAAAATTAAAGCACCTCCAGAAGTACTTTCTTCACAATGTATGGCCCACTGTAATTCGGAGTGAATTTGCCACGAGGATCAAGGTTATTTGGTAGCATCTTGCGTAGCACCAAATCATGGACCTTGAAATGCCTCGGGCGAACCTTCCGATTAAAGGACTTGGCCACCCGCTGTTGATAACATTGACCATGACATACGGCCTTCAATCGTTTTTCTTCAATCAAATTGAGTTGGTCATACCTCTCGTTGTGCCCACTCGCCTTACAGCTTAGACTGAGACAATACTCTTAGAGAAGGGATTTCTACTTCAACTGGCAAGACTGCTTCCATGCCGTACACCAAAGAAAAAGGAGTTGCCCCTGTAGAAGTGCGAACTGAAGTTCTATACGCCATCAGAGCGTAAGGAAGCCTCTCGTGCCAGTCACGATAATTATCAGCTGTCTTTGCCAGAATCTTTTTGATGTTCTTATTCGCTGCTTCAACCGCACCATTCATCTGAGGGCGATAGGGCGATGAATTCAAATGACGAATTTTGAACTCCTTGAACAAATCATTAACAAGCTTGTTGTTAAGGTTTGTTCCGTTATCTGTGATGATGGCTTCAGGCACGCCATAACGAGCAATAATATCTCGTCGCACAAACTTCACAACATTCTTTGCGGTAACAACTGCATAGGATGTTGCCTCTATCCATTTTGTGAAATAATCAATAGCGACCAAGATGAAACGATGGCCATTCGAGGCTTTCGGATTAATTGGGCCGATCACATCGATGCCCCACATTGAAAAAGGCCATGACTCTGACAGTTGATGCAGCTCATTTGGAGGAACATTTATTTTGTCTCCATAAATTTGACAACGGTGACAACTTCTGACATGTTGAATGCACCGCCCCAAAGTCAACCAAAAGTAACCTAGTCTCATAATCTTCTTTGCTAACATGTGGCCGCTCATGTGAGGACCACACACCCTTCATGTATTTCTTCCATCAACCGAGTGGCTTCCTTAGCATTGACACATCTAAGCGGGACGGTGTCGAAAGACCGTTTGTATAATGTATCTCCACTAATAAAGAATTTGGAGGCAAGTTTCATGAGATGCTTTCGGTCACTGGATTGCTACCTTCGGGAACTCTCGCTTTTGAATATAGGTCATGATGTCATGGTACCATGGTTTTCCATCCGGTTCTTCTATCACTACCATGCAATAAGATGGTCTCGGCAAAACCTCTATTTTCGGAGGCTCGACCTCTAACCCATCGGTGACTGCAAAGATAGAAGACAATGTTGCAAGTGCGTCTCGCAAATTGATTATGAGACCTTGGCAAGTATTCAAACGAAACTTCCTCGAACTTTTCCATCAGATCTTCTAAATACTTGTGGTATGGGAACAGCTTGGCCTCCTTGGTCTTCCATTCACCTACGGTCTGCATTATGATTAATGCGGAATCCCCGAACACTTTTAACTTGGCCACACCTATCTCAATTGCAGCCTGAAGCCCGAGGATGCAAGCTTCATACTCAGCCACGTTGTTAGTGCATGGGAATACCAATTTTGCGGCCACTGGATGATGCTGTCCATCTGGGATATCGAACGCCCACTGAACTGACAAGTTTACACTCTCCATCAAAGAACATCTTCCACGAGTCTTCGGTTATACTCAAGATGCGGTCATCAAGGAAACCGTCATTGCCATTAGAGACTCCCCGAATTCTCGGCCAATAGGTCACGATCGCTCGACCCTTAACCGACTTTTTGTGGCATGAATTGTACATCAAATTCGGAAATTAAAATTTGCCATTTGGCCAGCTTACCCACCAAAGCTGGTCGCTCAAGTAAGTACTTGATCGGGTCACTCTCGGGCCACGAGGAATGTCTGTAATGCAAAGTGTGTATTGTCGCAATCTATGCAATACCCATACCAAAGCTGCACAAGTTTTTTTCAACATCGGGATACTTCGGCTCGATACGGTGAACTTCTTGCTCGAGTAATAAATGGCTCGTTCTTTTTGTCGACGGGACCTTCTTGAGCCAACATTGCACCTAATGACTCACTATGGATAGTGAGGTAGAGAATTAAGGGATGACCCGGCGATGGTGGGACAAGCATCGGTGGATTCATCAAGTAACTCTTCAACTTGTCAAACGCTTCGACACTCATCATCTCAATTGACTCGTGCATTCTTTTTTAGGAGCTTGAAGAATGGCCTGGCAGTTTCAGAAAGTTGGGAAATGAAACGAGCAATGTAATTCAACCTCCCCAAAAGGCTCCGGACTTCTTTCACTGTTGACGGAGGTTGCAGCTCACAAATGGCTTTAGCTTTAGGCTGGGTCGATTTCAATCCCTTTATCAAGCTCACAATGAATCCGAGCAATTTACCGGATGTTGCTCCAAACACGCACTTAGCGGGATTTAGTCGAAGCTTGAACTCACGGAGCCGATCAAATAGCTTCTTCAAGGTTTCGATATGGCTTTTTCCAGTCGAGTCTTTGCAATCATATCATCGACATAAACCTCAATCTCTTGATGCATCATGTCATGAAACAATGCTATCATGGCTCGCTGGTAAGTTGCCCCTGCATTTTTGAGTCCGAAGGGCATAACCTTATAATGAAAGGTTCCCCACGGGGTGATAAATGCAGTCTTCTCCTTGTCTTCCTCCTTCATCCTTATCTGATTGTATCCGGAAAAACCGTCCATAAATGAGAATAGTTCAAAACCAGCGGTACTATCCACAAGTACATCTATGTGCGGTAACGGAAAATCATCTTTTGACCGGCCTTGTTCGGATCCCGATAATCAACACATACTCGAACCCGACCGTCTTTCTTCATTACCGGTACAATGTTGGCCACCCATTCGGGTACCGTGAGACTTCAATGAATCCCACCTTCAAGAGCTTCATCACTTCCTCCTCTATCTTTTTTTTAGAGTTCGGGCTTGGTTCTCCGTAGCCTCGCTTTTAGGTGGCACATCCAGTTAGTAGGCGGGCAATGCTCCACAATTGACGAGTCTAAACCGGGCATGTCGGCATAGGTCCATGCAAAGATATCCCGATATTCCTTCGATGAATCGAGTTAGGCGCTCGGCCTCCTCTTTGGGAAGACTCGCTCCAATTTTCACTTCTTTGGCCTCTTCAGTGTCACTTAAATTAATAGTGACGGTCTGCTCGGATGTGGGAACCTTAGCCTTTTCATGTTGTTCCCAACTACGTTGCACTTCACTGGAGTCTTCGTTTGAGTCTTCTGGATCATCAGTACTAGCACATGTTGTATTAGATTGGATCATTCTCACACCTTTGCAAATCTCAATATCGTTCCTGAAACAGGAAGTGGATAAATTAGAAAGACAAACAGGGTAACCCTTTTTTTTTTAATTCTTTTGGCAAAAACCATTTTTAAACATTTTGACACGAGGAAGCATGATGAAGCCCAGGCCTCAGAATTCTCCTTGGATTTTTCTTTTCTTTTATCGGCTGGATATCATCACCGGGCTAGTTTGGTGTACTTCATCATGCCCTCAAAACATGAAAATTTTCATGTGTTTTATTGGATGAAAAGCAAATTACATTATTGAAATGATAGAAATCCTAAGAATGGAAATGCAAATACGGAAAGCAATAAAAACTCCTACGCAGAGGAGTGTGCAAATAATTAAAATTCTCCTACTCTCGAACTTCGTCGATGACCAACACGAAATTCTCTTCGAACAATTCGGCCATTCCTCCGAGTGTGTCGTCTTTTCCAAAGGTGGGTCGAGTGGTGTCCGCAACCGGCTTGTCTACCACTACCCATTCGGCGGGAGTAACATCAACATCAGCAACTAGAGGCTTGGAGTATTGAACACGGTATCGATTGCCCCTTCTTCCTCATGCATCATCCTCGCAGCCTGGGAATGTGGACCTAATGTGGGGTCTAATGACACTAGTTCGTCCTTGTCCTCTTCCTCTTTTTCTACAGGATCGTCCACCTCTATCACGATAGCCCAACCCAGTAGTGTATGAATTCCGCCCGGCCTCAATTGGCTGGCGAGTGCCCTGACCATGTCGGCCTAAACCATTACCTGGAACAAAGCCACTCCCGACCATGATTTTGCCTACCATGATCGCCGACTTTGATAACTTTGGAGTGGGTAAGGTAGTACCTTGGGAGACATGAATGGTTGAAACCAATTCAAATGCTTGAAAACTGGATTCTTCTTTACAATCTGGTTCAATGTAAGGGATAGCCGTCTCGTGATAAATCTTGAACTCATCCTCTCCTCGAACTGTAATAAGCTTCCCTTTCGTCACAAACTTCACTTTCCGGTGAAGACTTGAAGAAACCGCCCGCCGCATGAAGCCATGGACGACCTAACAAAAAGTTGAAGGCCGTAGGTATGTCCAAGACCCGAAAACCACATTAAACAACACTGCCCTATCTCGCAAGTCTAAATCAACTTCCCCAACCGCTTCTTTCTTGGTTCCGTCAAATGCTCGAACAGGTTTTAGCCGCACGAATTTTCCCTAAATCATACCCAAGACGCTTTTAGAGTCGCAAGGGGGCATATGTTTAAAGCCGATCCATTATCAATGAGGACACGGGATACCAAGGTATTTCGACACTTGGCTGAGATATAAAGGGCTTTGCCGTGTCCCCTTCCTTCATCCTGGATTTCATCATCTCGAGAAAGTGATCTGGTCGTTTAACAAAATGACCCCCACGAATTCCCCCAACTTCTCGGGCTCAATGGACTCTCGGGACATGTACTTCATTAAGGACTTTCATCAATGCCTTTTGATGTTTCTCTCGATGTCAAAAGCAACTCTAATATGGAGACTTGTGCCGGGCAGTTTTGAAGCTGGTCCACTACGCTATACTCACTTGCCTTAATCACCGCTAAAAATTCTTTAGCCTCTTCATCGTTGGCGCTTAACAGTTGTGAGTTAGCCCGAGCATAAGTGCGTCCCGATCGAGTGACCACATCTATCTCCGCATCATAACACCATGGGACCGCCTTGTCATTCGTGTATGCATAGGGTTGCGTAACATCAAGAATCAATTCTTCATCATCTCGGCGTCACATCATTGATGATTAATTCATCTTCATCCGAAGCATCCTCCAACGGTGGCATGTCAAAAATTAAGGGATCGCTAGCTCCAATGTTTAAACCGGTAAATTCATTCTCAAAATCAGAAAGCTCTTCCTCCAGATCAATAATGATCGGAGTGATAGTTGAAACTGTGTCGGCGGGATCTACGCAAACAATCATCCCCTTCTTGGACATTACCTTAACTCTCTGCACCTTCTGAGACAAGGTAGGTTCTTCTACATCCGAGTAGTATCCAGCTCGAACTAAACCATTATAAACATCGTCCGGATGTACTCTCAAGCTCTTCTTTCGACCAAAGATCAAAACTGAAATGGCATTCACGCTTCGGATGGTCGTGAGCGGATTATTCTCGGATGTTCGGCCGTGCTTCGCGCGGAATGAGACCACTTTAGCATCCAACAGATTTTGGATTTTGTGTCGCAGCGTATAGCAATCATCAACAGAATGCCCTACCTCTCCCATATGGTAAGCACATGTCTTGGACGGATCATAGTTGGGGAAACGTTCGGGATTAGGTCGCTTAGGCTCCTTAGCGAGTAATCCATTTTTCTGAAGAGTCGGCAAGATCTTGGACAATGGCTTAGGGAGAGGCGTAAATTGACGCCCTGGAAGAGTTCCTCCGCTGGCCAAAGAAAGGACGTGCTCCTCCCCGTTGAGCGTTCGAGACGGGGCGAGGGGGTGAACATAAGCCGTATTGACTTCCGCTACGGGCTCTTTGTCTTTCTTGGCCGAAAATTTCTTATATGAGCTGGTTTGATCGTAGCCCATCCATCACGCAGGGCTATCTCAATTCGCTCGCCAACGGGGACCAGGGTGATTGAACGACTCGACAGCCGATCCTAACATTCGATTTCGGTATTCGGTGGGAGCGTCTTCATGAACAAATCCATCAACTCCTTTCGGTCGGCTCCGGAGTAATTTGAGCGGCTACGGTCCCCTCCATCTCGTGACATAGGCCTTGAAAGATTCTGTCTTCTTCTTCTCGGTCGAAGTAAATCCTCTCGAGATGGAGTGACATCAATATTATACTTGTACTGCTTGAAGAAGGCATAAGTCAAATCCTCCCAAGTCTCTAGGAGATTAATCTTCTTCATAATATACCACTGGAGTGCCGGTCCTATCAGGCTTGCTTGAAATTGCTGGATCATCAGGGGTATGTTATCAACATATGGGGTCATCCTAACCACATAAGTCTCGCAAGTGGATCTTCGGGCAAGAAGTGCCATTATACTTTTCAAAGTCCGGCATTTTGAACTTCTTTGGTATCTTGATCTTTGCATAATGGGACAAATCGTCGGGTCTTGGTTAAATGCACCCCGCAACGCTTAAGTTTCTCCTCGATTTTCGCCAAGCGCTTTTCCCCGGTCTTGCCTGCATGCCGTGTCATATCACTTGTATCTCCTCATCAACAATGATTTGAGGGGTGTCGGTGGTTTTCTCCCGAGACATCATTAGAGCTTGATGGGCCACTTGCAGATACATTCTTGCCTTTATCTCTCGAATCAGCCATAGGAGCATGTTGTGGTAACACCACTTCAACTTCGCGGAGGTGGAGGGCGTGTTTGCTTGGAGAGAATCGATTTGCTTGGAGAGCTGCTCAAGGACGTTCGGGACTTGCTTCATTTCTGTTTCGAGGGCAACGACACGAGCTTGTTCGGCACCACGCATTTGTTCGGCGTCATCGGCCATTGTTACTCTAGAACGAGTACGGATTGGTGATCTTGGATGAGCCGTGTTGTTACCTAAGGAGAAAGAGATAATATAAGAAACGACGACAAGATAGGAAAATGGCCCATGACAATGGTCTAATCATCTCATTTTATTTAAATGTTTGAACCAAACTCCCTAACAATGAACCAAACTTCCTAACAATGAACTAAGAATTCAAATCCCTAAACATTGAACTAAAATTGAAAAGACTGAATTGAAATCAAGATCTCATTTTATATGCTTTCGGGAACCCAGCGCCTTGCGAAGCTTTTTATTTTCAGCTTCAATCATTTCCACTTTCCGCTTAAGATGCTCAATTTGTGCTCGCTGGGTGGGCTTCTCGGTCACATCAGGGACCACTGGACGCAAGGCATCAGGAATCCGATGTTGCTGGATGTAGAACGCCGATGCATGGTGAGTCTCCTCCCTCGCCTTTCGGTCTTTTGGGCTCCAAAATCTTCTCTAGATGGCATTCATTCCATGCAGCAATGATCATCTGGACCTCGTTGAAGTAATCATAGCTCTTATGATCAAAACGAACTTGAAATAATTCCGTCTTGAGGGGTGGCTCATCATGCTTGTGTGAGAAACGAGCCTCCTCAACTCGGAACCATTTAGTATGCCATAGGAATGCCTTAGGATCGGGATCTTTCAAAAATTTATCCAACGAGCATACCGCTTGTGTGGAGAAAAACGTTCTAGGACCATAAATTTTTGTATAGGGTGCCTAAAATCGTCAATCTTGAATTGTTTCATCAGTGCCCAAACCCTCTTATGTGAGAGAAAAACCATATTTGCAAAAGCTCGGGTAGGGCACGCATGGTCTTTTCCTCATTTTGTTTGAAACGGGTTAATGACAAAAATGTTTCAGCTAAAATCATATTGACATAGTTCAACCCATCACAAACTCGATTGACCACCCACGAAATTGAGGGATTAATGGCATTTTTTCGATAAGGAAAACGATTAGTCCAAAAATGCCAATATGAAAATCCTAGCTTTTGAAATCATTTGTTGGTTTGCAAAACACTCTTTCGAAATGAAAATGGGCATGCATAACAATTGGCTTTAACAACCTTTCTTACCACTTCGGCCTCGATTTTTAAAATTGTGATAATTCAGAAATGAAATCAATACCGAATGGTGGCCTAATAAGCTCTTTCTCCAGAGGCATTCCCATGGCAATACTATACTCCTCCAGTGTTGGAGTTAGCTCATACTCGCCAAACACAAAGGTTGAAGTTTGTGGACACCGAAATGGGGCAGCGCCGTATAACACCGGGTGGATGCTGATATCTAACAGTGGAAGAAGTCGAGCGATCCTAGCTTTCACATATCTCTGGCCGTCTTGATCTAACTGGTCCAACCACATTTTGAGCTCTTTTTTGGGAGTGGAAATGAATTGTACGTCGGTTTTCCCCATTGCATATAAGACAAGACTGACGATGAAACCTATTGTCATGGACCGACAAAATTACAATAAAGTAAGTAAATTGCAAAGTAGGAGTTTAGACAACTTACTTTTACCGAAAAGGGATGACAATCACATAGACACACGCATGAAATGTGCGGCTCGATTTCTATCTAGATGGCTTAACAAAGTGGAGCTAAGAGGGTGATCTGACCGTTGCAGTCTCGCATTAACGTCGTCCCCTTAACTCCGGCTTAGTCGAATGGAATGTCCAATAATCACGCAATCTCGCGGATATGGACAAACACATTTGACACCATGAAAGAAATTTCGGGGAAGAGAAGATCAACCTCTACATAGCAGTCTCGCTTTAGAGGAAGTATACTTCTTAACACCATCCTAGAAATCCTATCGCGGCCCAGGTCGGACCGGAGGTTGTGTGTGCAAATAGTGTGGTGCTAAAGTAATAAAGCATGCACAACAATTTAAATGCAAACAACACTTCTAATTGGGAAAAATAAATCATTCATCCCACACTCCTGCAAGACAAGAATTAGCAAAGGCTACTCCCCTTATACCTCCCATCTGCAAGAACATTTAACACCTTATAAATGTTAGTGACATACCCGGTGTCCTTGCTGCCAAACAAAATATGTTTTTTTTTTAAAAGAAACAGGCCTATGTCCACTATGAGTTTTAACTCTAAGTCCCCAGTGGAGTCGCCAAGCTGTCGCGACCTGATTTTTTCGAAGGGTGAATCACCTAAAACTAGGTTAATGGATTACTAAGTCCGAAGACTTGGTGCGGACTCTCCCAAGCCCTACCAATCGCGACTTGATGTTAAGAAAATGACCCATTAAAACATGCAAATTAAATATCAAATTGGAGCCGCCACTAACCAAATAGGGCTGATTAGAAACCCGTGGTAAAGTATGGGAGAATACTTTACCTTTTACGAACCAGAGATTTAATGGATTCGGGGACATGGTTACGCTAGTTAATCTAACGCCCTTTCGGTACCTTAAAAAAAAAAAACATTTTTTGCGGGGCAGTCTTGATTAATTTTAACCTAAGATACTAACATGCAAATGGTGGTCATGCGGGTGCACAATCAATTAAATAACATTCAATAAATCGAAATGCTAAGAAATTATAAACCACAACTTTATTAAAGTCCACTCTCTAAGAAAACATTTTAAAAAAATGCTAATAATGATGCATGCCCTAAACATGATTTTCTAAATGACATGATATCTAATTAAATGCATGATATCTAATTAGATGCAATCTTAATCTAAACCTAATATGTATGAATTTTACTTTAATGATATGTGAAATGCAATTTATATGGCCTAATTTGAATTATATGGATGCAATCTAAATTATGCAATCCTAAATGTGCATATACTACATGACATGGGATGCATGACATAACAATTCTATATGCATATTCTTTTTGTGATTTTTTAACAATTCTTTTTTAATGTATGCAACCTACACTAAATAATGATGATATGAAAAGGGATTAATTATGAACTAACCTATTAGTTAACCAAGTAAATGATTTTTGTGTTTTTCTTTTAAAAAATGTTAATTATATGCAATTAAAAATTACACGATGGGATTACTAAAACATGATAGTATGATGCAATCCTAATTTATTAATATGCAAACTCTAATTAAATATGCCTATTATGCAAACTAGTTAATATGCACCTATTATTTTTTATTTTTATTTTTATTTTTTTATATATCATGCAAACTTTTCCTAAATAATAAAAAAAATGTTTAAATCTAATCCTGACTAAAAAAACAACTATCAAAGGGTGAAATTCTAAAAAAAACCTAAAGGTTAATTTAAACCTACGTGACCTACATGCTCATGCAAATTTTTAATTTTTCATTATTCTCTTTTTATAATTTTCATTTTTCTCAAACAAGTAATTATAAAAACTAAGAGAAGAATTAAAATAACCGAAAAGATAATCCGTTGTCTCACGGATTAAATTAACAATTATTTTAACTCTCTAATCACAACAAGGAAAACAAAACAATTAAAAATTTAGTCCGAAGTCTTATGGACCAAATTAAATAATTATTATGATTTAACAAATGAAATTCTACCACGAAACCAAAATTAGTATAATTAAAAAATGACCCGATGTCTCTCTGGATCAAATTAATAACTATAGTAATTTGAGCTAAAATCTAGAAATAATGCATATAGAAATTGCAAATATTAACACCCAACATTTAAATAATTAAACTAAACATGCTATCAAATGAAATAAACATAAAAGATTAACCTAAGAGATAAAACAAATGATGAAATAAACTAAACTCCAAAAATGAAAAGTAAAAGTAAAAAAACAAACTACCTAGGGAATCAATGGGGACAAGGGGCAGTGGTTCGAAGGTTCAGCAAAGGGAAGCTCCGGCGAAGGCAAGTGGTGGCGCGGCGAGCGTCGACGTCGGAGATGGCGGGCTTGCGGCTGAGGCGGAGTGGCGGTGTGGGCTCTACGGGCGGCGTCACGGATGTCGGGCTGTGGATCGGTGCGGGCTGAGATGCGCCGGAGAGGGGTGGCTCGTCGCGAGGGAGATCGGCAGTGGGCGGAGCTGAGGCGCGGCGGCGATGGGCGGAGATGTGCCCGGTGGAGCCAAAGTTACAGCAAAAAAAAAAAACCTTCTCTTTGGAGAAGATGAACAGTAGGGGTCAAATCAACCCCTACTTTTCACTTTTGCTTTTGCTTTTTTTGCCTTCTCCTACGCACGGATGGTTCTTTGCTTTTTCCCTCTTTCACCTTTTTGGTTCTGACTTTTCTTCTCTTTGCTTTCTTCTTCTCCACGCACGGATGGCTTCTCTCTTTCACTTTTCTTCCTTTTCTCTTTTCTTGTCAGCGAAAGAAAGGGGAAATGGTTCCCTCTTTTGACCAAAGTGTACGAACACTTCTGAATTTTTTTTTGATTTCTTCGAATTCGCACGAAGAGAAGCCCCCACAAATGACACAATTTTCTTTCTGAATTTTTTCGAATTCGCCTCTCCCCCCTTTTTGTACGAAGAGAAGCCCCTTTTATAGTGCAAGGACTTCCATTTAATAGTGGAAAGTCGGACCCGTCTCCTTGTTCGCGGGGATTGCCGAAATCTTAGCCGATTTATCACGTAAATCCTTCACTTTCTTTTCGCAATTCATTTATATCGTCGCGAACACGTGTCCGGATTCACACCCAATCTTCGAGCGAGTGTCCATTATTTCCATATTGCTAGTCAAATCCCATTAATTCCTCTTATTAATTTCGCTTTTTTTTTCAAATTTTGAAATGAAGATATGTGTTCAACAATAAAAATGTTTCATCATTCAAAATTTTTTTTGAAATCTCCCGCCACAAACCCAAATGCTTTATTTTATTTATTACCTAAAATAAAAAAAATTTTGGTCCTAAATTAGGTGTCAACACTCGTATTGTCGAACTCACGGCCCTATCAAATAACCGAGGAGTAATGTTAAAATCAAAATAAAACTCTACCTCTACTACGAAATGACTAAACTACGCCTTAACTCTAACAAAAGGACTCCTACACACTAACAAATCGCATAACCAAAGCGATTGTTCAAGCCGTTCACAACATAGAGTTTAAGTGCAAAACTTGATCGCGCCTTAACTTTCTCGTCCAAACCCCGATCCGAACTTATTTATAGTCAATAGAGAGCCCTTGACACATATTACAAGAATCCCAACTTCACCGTCCCAAAATCAAGCCGAAAAATGACAAAATACGGGCCAAAGCTGCTGGACGCGTACTGTTCACTACGCGCAGGAAACTTTGAAATTTTGTTTCGGACAAACCACAAGCTCAAATCACAATCCGTAAAATCCCACGGCTCCACAACACCTTAAACTATCATTCCTACAAAAATATGCAGCTTAATAACTCCAAAATCGGACTTCGGTGCTCGATTTTCCAAAAATTCCGAATTTGAGCCCCAAACCCATAAATTACTTCAATTGGACGAACGAGCAGCCTAATCTCTTACCGGGTGCTGCGTTATGGAGTCAAGTCGGCTTGGCAAGACATACATAGCATGCACATGCCAAAACCCCTTTCCTTTCTTCCCCTTTCTCTTCTTCTTCTTCTTCTTCTTTTCTTTATTTCCTTTCTTTCCTTTCTAGTCGAGGGACTCTTAGCTTTTATTTAGCCGAGTCCTCTCCCCTCTCCTTTTTGCTTTATTGACTTTTCAACTTCTTTTTCTTTTTCTTCTGTTGGGGCCCATTAGCCTAATATTACAACAAATCTCACCCGCAAGGCCACAGCACAAAGCATCCATTGCCCAAGAAAGAAAAAACAACAGCAAAGAAGACCATCCACAGGCACCCATGCAATTCTTCATTTAGCAGAAATAATAAATATTAAATAAATAAATAATAAAATAAAAAACACAAGAAGCAGCATGAACCAACCTTCCTTGGGGTGGCAGCATTATCGCTAACGGGTTTCGAATCCATCAGAATCGGCCGCTAATCTTTCAGTTTAGAGTTCAAGTGAAGAATTTGTTGAAAGATTCAATTGCCCGATATATTAGAAATGTTCCAGAAATTAGTTATCAGCCCAGTGATCAACGAGAACTCACCAAGCCAATCAAAGGAGGGTGTCTCAAATTTGTCTTCTCTTCTCTGGTTTCTTCTCGAGATGGTAATGGCAGTTAGGATTTCCACCAGCTGCGATGAGGAAGACGATGCGATCGCAGAGGCCAAGCAACGTTTTTCTTACGTGGGCCTAGGCCTTGGAGATCGCTTATTGGGCCTTCTTCACGCAGGCAGTTTGAAGAAGTAAGCCCACTACATGAGGCACAATCAGTGAATTTTTCTTTTTTTTTGCATGTATATTAATTTCACAAACATTTTGATATTTCCAGTTAAGACCACTTTGTATAAAAAAAAAAAAATTGTTCATACTAAGTTTAATTCATAATATAAGAAGATATATGATGCAACGGGAATGGAAATAATACAAATGCCCAATTGCAAATACGAGAAACACGCTTGCAACATGAACAAAAGTGCATGTGCACGAAGCACGGCAATTTGCATGAAGCGCGGCAATTCAAGAGATAAGCAATAAAAGAGAAAAATTCACTTAAATATTTTTTCCTGAGATTATAGAGATGGAATTAGAATAATGTCACAATGTCGATTATTTAGTTCATTCCAGAATTTATATAAATACTCTTTATTCCCTCCAATGAATGTATTATACCTCTACGTTCATGACATGCTCAAATTAGAAAATTTTCAATACATATATGCAGAGTAACCACTTATTTTAGTGATCCTATCTTAAAAAGATTCTCAGTGCAATGGTTAATCATACCTAATGAAAAAAGATTTTCATCTTTTCAACACTCATCTCACCTAGTTAGGTGGTTGCTAGGTTGTTTTCTCTGCCTAGTGGCGTTTTTGCCTAGGCTTGTGCTACTGGGTGTTCAGCTGTGTTTTCCTTTTTCTTGCTTTTACTTCGGCTCCTTTCCACTCATCCTGCATGTTTGCATTATGAGTGAAAGTTATTGGCGCCGGATTTTGTGTATATTGGCTCTCTCTATTTATTTATACTTGCCTTTACCAAAAAAAAAAAAAAAAGCACATGGCAGGGCAATTCTAATCACACGAAGTCGAAGTCGAAGAGTCCTGGTCACTCAAAGAAAGCCAAGAGAAAAATGCCATTATCATTATTATAAATGATATAACGCAACATATTGTTATTTATTAATATTAGATTCTCCGGACAGTGAACATAGACTGATTGCTTTATATGAACAGGAACGAACCCCCCACCGACTTCGTAGTAGCCCAGCAAGCGATGAAATGTTGAACGGTCAACGTAAGAACCCCGTTGGGCAATGAGAAAATAAAGAAACGTTAGAACCACATGTTCTATACGTCAACGTCTTTAAAACAATTTTGCAAGGAGAAAAGTGAGGTTAAAGAAAGAAATTGCAATTCGACCTTCCCAACATGCGACCACTTAGTCATAACAAAATTAAACCTAGCCATGTTCAAATTGAATTACGGCGAAGCTTCCCAGTTCTTGCTGCAATGTTCAAATGGCAACACCAAACTATAAAAACCGATGAGCAATATCGATCATCCTCAAATCGCACCATCTTCAAATCTTCACCATCATATTCTTAGTATCAACCCTTGTTGTTCGTTCTTGACAGGATACAAGCTACGCACGAAATGGCCGCGAACCTCTTCACTCCATGCCAGATGGGCAAGTTCGATCTCTCTCATAGGGTAGTGCTAGCGCCTATGACGAGATGCAGAGCGATCAATGGGATTCCATTGCCCGTGCATGCAGAGTACTATGCGCAAAGAACGACCAAGGGTGGTTTTCTCATCACCGGAGGCACCCTCATCTCTGACACGGCCGCTGGGTACGTCCTTTTGTTCTGAGATCAAGCTGTCTTCTATATATCACGCAGAAAGGAACTGAAATTGTCTACATACCGATGTACACCTTAGCACCGCAAGCTATTTATACCCTATTCATTGCTTGACAGCAAGTAATATGAACTTCGCTTTGGATCATAGGAGGATCTTTAAGTTTGAGAAATAAAATGTTGTTAAATAAAATGTTGTTAAACCAGGTTTCCAGGTAGTGCTGGGATTTACACTGAAGAGCAAGTCGAAGCATGGAAGAAGGTGGTGGATGCTGTTCATTCCAAGGGCGGCATCATCTTCTGTCAACTTTGGCACGTCGGTCGTGCCTCCAACCGTGGTACTAAATTCATTTTCTCAAACCGACGCCACAAAATATCTCTGTAGCTCCCCCATATATCACGTAATCACGACTTGCACTATTTGAATTGGACAGTCTGTTTTTGCTGTTATACTTTTTTCCTACTTTGGCAATGTCAACTTATTAAATTTCACCTTCTATACTCGTTTCTAACAACAATTGGTATTATATTATGGTGATTGTATTAGTTTATCAACCTGATGGACGCGCTCTGATTTCTTCAACAAATCAATCCATCTCCGATAAATGGAAAATCATCATGCCCGACGGGACTCTCAGTGTTCCTCACAAACCAAGAGCTCTCCAAACACACGAAGTATGGCAGGTTATCGAGCAATATCGACAAGCAGCTGCAAATGCCATTCGAGCAGGTTAGTCCATGAACTATAATCATATTGTGATAGATGCTAAAATTACTCGTATTTACTTCGTTTGTTGCACATAAGTATTAATAATCAAATCGATTTCCACTTTAGGTTTTGATGGTGTTGAGGTACATGGAGCACATGGCTATCTCATTGATCAATTCTTAAAGGACTCAATCAATGATAGAGTAGACGAATTTGGAGGATCAATCGAGAATAGATGCAGATTCTTGATGGAGATCATCAAAGTGGTAGCAGGAGAAGTTGGCATTGATCGAGCGGGAGTTAGAATCTCACCAGCGATTGACCACTTGGATGCCATGGACTCCGATCCACTCAATCTAGGCCTATCGGTCATCGAGAGATTGAACAAGTTCCAAAATGAGATAGGCTCCAAACTCGCCTATCTCCATGTGACTCAACCTCGATTCACAATCAATGGCACGAAGAATTACGACAAACAAGAGGATGATGAAGAAGCTCAATTGATGAGAACTTGGAGGAGAGCTTATCAAGGTACTTGCATGTTGAGTGGCGGTTTCACCCGAGAGCTCGGGATGAAGGCTTTGGCTGGAGGAGATGCGGACTTGATATCGTACGGTCGGTTATTCATCTCTAACCCTGATTTGGTCTACCGATTCAAGGTGGATGCACCATTGAATGGTTACAACAGAGATACATTTTACACTCAAGATCCAATTATTGGTTACATAGATTACCCATTTCTTGACCAGGAAAATGGGGAAGTGACACACTAGTAAATGAAAATGCTACTGGTGTGTTTGTACTCCTGGGAACTTTGGGTTACATTGTACAAGTTAAAGCACCGAGGAGGATCGAAGAAATAAGACAACTAGTTCATTGCATATACCTTATGTCCGTGATAAGAGGGAACATGGTTTGTACATTATCAATTACATAGAGTCTGATGAATAATTATATCTCCTTGTTCAACAAACTATAATTCTCTCTTGTATTGTACTTGTTCGTATATTTTGATTATTAATAAAAATACTTTGAGTAATATAATCAATTATGGTGGAAACCGATGTTCATGTGCTTTTTTTTTTTTTTTTTTTTTGGGCAGTAAGAGGTGACACCCATCTGGGTTGTTGGAGAGTTTGTAGCAGGAACGTGGAAAAAAGAGTCCAAGGGAAAAATGGAAGAGAACAATTTATTTGAAATATAAGAGCGCCCTGTAAGTGTTAAAAAATGAGCAATGCGATGAACCAGAAAGGCTTTTTTCCATACGTCTTGACAAAAGCAAGTTTTGGCTTTCGAACTGGATGAGCCTTAGGTGGAAATCTCACCTGCAACGCCACAGCACAAAGCATCCATTGCCCAAGAAAGAAGATACAACAGCAAAAAGACCATCCACAGACAGCCAATGCAATTCTTCATTTAGCAGAAATAACAAATATTAAATAAAGAAATAATAAAATAAAAAACCCAAGAAGCAGCATGAACCAACCTTCCTTGGGCGGCAGCATTATCGCTAGCGGGTTTCGAATCCATCAGATTCGGCTGCTAATCTTTCAGTTTAGAGTTCAAGTGAAGAATTTGCTGAAAGACCCAATTGCTCGAGTGAAAATTTGCTGAAAGACCCAATCCATCAGAATTTGCTGAAAATTAGTTATCAACCGAGTGATAAACAAGAACTCATCGCGCCAATCAAGGGACGGCGTCTCAAATTTGTCTTTTCATCTATGGATTCTTCTCAATATGGTAATGGCGGCTAGGGTTTTGCCGGCTGCAATGAGGAAGAAGACGCGATCGCAGAGGACGACGCTGGGCTTTTCAACGTTGGGCTTGGGCCTTGGAGATCCGCTTCTTGAGCCTTCTGGACACAGCAGTTTGAAGAAGTACGCCCACTACATGAGGCCCAGCCGTAATTTTTTATTTTTATTTTTGGCAAGCAAATTAATTTCACAGGCATTTTGATATTTCCATCTAAGACTACTCTGTATAAAAAAAAAAAAAAAAAAAAAATTGTTCATTTAAGGAGGTATATAATGCAGCGGGAATGGAAATAACGTGAATGCTTGGTCGCAAATACAAGAAGCATGCGCACAACACGAACAAAAGTGCATGTGCATGAAGCACGAGAATTTGCATGAAACGCAGCAATTCAAAAGGTAAGCATTACCGACCAAAAAAAAAAAAAAAGGTAAGCATTAAAAAAGAAATTTCACTTAAATATTTTTTTTCAAAATCATAGAGATGGAATTAGAATAATGTCACGATGTCGGTTTCTTTGTTCGTTCCTGAATTTATATAAATACGTGTCTTTATTCCCTCTTATAAACATATTATTATTG
This sequence comes from Eucalyptus marginata, assembly GCA_014182565.1. NCBI lineage: Eukaryota > Viridiplantae > Streptophyta > Magnoliopsida > Myrtales > Myrtaceae > Eucalyptus > Eucalyptus marginata. The sequence goes on along the minus strand of CM024587.1, from coordinate 43,266,547 downwards.
CCTCTCGTTCATCACATGCTCAAAATTAGAAAATTTTTTATATGTATATACTAAATAATCACTTATATTTGTGTTCCTGTTGCGACCTCCTTTTTCGGATGCCATTACACACAGGCACAAGCGAAGGCTAATGGCTCACAAAGTATTAAGCTTAGCGTAGGCTCTCCCAAATTCACTAATTCACCACTTATAATTTGAATTTTTAACCTATAAGTCAATTTCAAATATGAGTCGCCACTAATCAATTTGGGATGGGTCGATTAGAAAGCCAAGTGAAATATGGAGAGAAATATTTCATTCATGTGCAACCAGATAAACTAGGATCGAGAACTTGATTATACTATTTAATCACTAATGCCTTTCCAAGTATTTAATCTTATTTAAATCCTATGGTTTTTTTTTGGATTTTTAAGGATTTCCTAGGCATTTGTGGAGAATAAAAACCATATTTTAGGATTTTCTGACTTTTTAGAAAATGTAAATTTTTTGGATTTTTTAAAAAATTAAAAACAATAAAACAAAAGTTGACCCAGGCCGGTGAAGCCCGATTCGGATCCAGCCTGACTAACCCGGGTCGGGTCTCCAAAGGTTAAGAGGTGAGGCCCATTTTGACTTTTCACTTTCTTTTATTCCCATTTTGATTTTTTTTCCCTTTTTATCACTCTCCTTCTCTCTCTTGTCCAATCTTTTCCATGCACGTTGCCAGACCAGCAGCGGAAAGGAGACCTATTTCCCCATTTTGAGTATTTCATTAGCCGCCTAGGAAGAAAGGGAGCCCTTTTTTTTTTTTTTTTTTTTAAACCAACCCATTCTCTCTTTCTATTGTCTTCTCTTCAAGCATACCCTGGACGCCCGAATCGAAGGACCCAAAAATACCAGCCGCGCACACAAAATACCACAGTCGGCTAAACCCGCTCGACCCGTCCGAGTCGCCCAGACCCGCAAGTCAGGCCCGACCCGGACCAGCGCCCGGCCGACCCAGCTCCCCGCGGGACCTCTTATCGCGACAGAAACGGCCCCAGCAAAGCGGCGCCGGTCGTTTATCGTCCGGCTGGTGACATCTCCGAGCGCCGCCTCAGCCTCGGCCTTTGTCGCGGACGGCCGCAACACCGCCGGCCGATGGTCCCCTCTCCTGCAAACGAGCAAGAAACAACAAGAAGGAAAACGACGGTGACGATGGGGACTCTGCGAAACGACCCAAACGACCGACGCCTGAATCGCTAAACACAACAACATCATCTCAACAGCGTGAATCAAGCCAAGGACGCTCGGTTTTCTGCCAGAAGCGAGGGCACGGAAACTAGGTCTCGTTGAGTCATTGTGTCGAACAAGTGGTGTGCGTTACGGGATCAAGGGTTTTTCAGCTCAACTGAGACCCAAACCGGAGACCGGGACTCTCGACGGACGAACACACACGGCAGCAAACCGAAGGACAGATGGGGGGGCCGGAGTTCGCGTTAGCCTGACGGCCGCGAGCTCCGCCCCGACGCCCCCAAAACAGGGCAAAAACAAGGCCGGGGGCTCACGGTTTGGCTCGGCGACGCCGGATGGAGCTCGTCGGACAGGGGTCGTCACGGCCACAGCGTCGGCTGAGGCTTACTCACTCTATCTCAGCTCTCTCTCTCTCTCTCTCTCTCTCTCTCTCTGATCTATCTTCCTAGGTCTTTCTCTCTGTTCTCTAGCTTGCTCACTCTCAGAACGCCCCAAATGTAGCCTTCGAGTTTTTCCCAAATAAGAAAGCAAAGAGCAAATTGTCATTATCACTTTTATAAATGATATAACTCAACATATTATTATTTATTATCATTAAAGTTTCCGGCGATGGACCATGGACTGATTTTTCTATGTGAGCAGGGGCCAAGCGCCCACCGACTTTCTGGCAGGCGATGAAATGTTGAACGGTCAACGCAAGAACCACGTTGGGCAAAAGAGAAAGGAACTTTAGAACCCAACGTCCTATTCTTTAGACTCACCGTCCACCTCCGTCCAACATTTTTAACGATTTTCTTGAAGAAAATGAAGGCTAAAGAAGGCCAAACGCAACGTGCGACGACCTTGGTGTTCTGAAAACTGAATTACGCCGAAGCTTCCCGGTTTTTGCTGCAATGGTGAAACGGCAGCAACGAACTATAAATATTAACGAGTAGTATAGATCAACCTCAGATCACACCGCCTTCAAATCTTCCCCCATTGTACTTTTGGCATCGACCTTTCTCTTGTTCGCTCTTGACAAGAATACAAAGCTACGCACGAAATGGCCGCGAACCTCTTCACTCCATTCCAAATGGGCAAGTTCAATATCTCTCACCGGGTAGTGCTAGCGCCCATGACGAGATGCAGAGCGATCAATGAGATTCCATTGCCGGCGCATGTGGAGTACTACACGCAAAGATCAACCAAGGGTGGGTTTCTCATCACCGAAGGCACCCTCATCTCCGACACGGCTGCCGGGTATGTCCTCTTGTCCTAAGATCAAGCTGTCTTCGGTATATAGTGCACAAACGAATTAAAATTGTGTACGTACGGTTGTTCATCTGAGCACAGCTAACTATCTAAACCCTATCCATTGCTTCACAGCAAGTAATATTAACTTTGTTTTGGATCAAAGGAGGATCATTAACTTTGAGAAATATAATGTTGTTGAACCAGGTTTCCAGGTACTCCTGGGATTTACACTGACGAGCAAGTCGAAGCTTGGAAGACTGTGGTGGATGCTGTTCATTCCAAAGGCGGCATCATTTTCTGTCAACTTTGGCATGTTGGTCGTGCCACCAATCATGGTACTAAATTTCTTTCTCAAATTGACGCCCTACAAAATATTCTTTATGGCTCCTAAATAACATAATCAGAACTTGAACAAACTAGAATTGACAATTGTTTTGCTGTTACACCATTTTCCTAATTAGGCAATATTAGCTTATGAAGTTTCACCTTCTGTACTTGTTTTTGACAATATTGAAATATCATGGTGATTGTATTAGTTTATCAACCTGGTGGAGGAGCCCCAATTTCATCGACAAATCAATCTATCTCGGATAAATGGAGAATCATCATGCCCGATAGAACTCTCGATGTTCCTCACAAGCCAAGAGCCCTCCAAACACATGAAGTATGGCAGGCTATCGAGCAATATCGCTGAGCAGCTGAAAATGCCATTCGGGCAGGTTAGTCTATGGACTATAATCATAGCATGATGGATGCTGAAATGAGGTATGTAGTTTGTTTGTTGCGCATAAGTATTAATAATCAAATCAATTTCAACTTCAGGTTTTGATGGTGTTGAGGTGCACGGAGCACATGGCTACCTAATTGATCAATTCTTAAAAGACTCTATTAATGATAGAATAGACGAATTTGGAGGATCAATCGAGAATAGATGCAGATTCTTGATGGAGATTGTCAAAGTAGTGGCAAGAGAAGTCGGCACTGATCGAATGGGTGTTAGAATCTCGCCAGCAATCGACCACATGGATGCCATGGACTCCGATCCACTCAATCTAGGCCTAGCGGTCATTGATAGACTGAACAAGTTTCAGAACCAAATAGGCTCCAAACTTGCCTATCTCCATGTGACTCAACCTCGATTCACGGCCCACGGCGCGAAAACTTACGGCAAAGAAAAGGAGGATGAAGAAGCTCGATTGATGAGAACTTGGAGAAGAGCTTATCAAGGTACTTTGATGTCGAGTGGTGGTTTCACACGAGAGCTTGGGTTGAAGGCTCTGGCTGATGGAGATGCGGACTTGATATCGTATGGTCGGCTCTTCATCTCTAACCCTGATTTGGTCAGCCGATTCAAGATGGACGCACCATTGAATGGTTACAACAGAGAGACATTCTATACACAAGATCCAATTGTTGGTTATCTTGACTACCCATTTCTTAACCAGGAAAAGGGGAAAGTGACATACTAATAAATGAAAATGTTATTGGTTACGTCGTACTCTTAGGACCCTTGTGTGAAGTTTCCTTTTATTGGATTATATTCCACAAGTTAAGCACGTGGGGGATTGAAGAAATCAGAAAACTTGTTCATTGACGTACTTTATGTCCGTGAAAATAGGGTACATGATTTGCACATTGTGGACTCAATAAATTATAATCCTTTAGGAGATAAGACAACTTGTTCTTCAATAAATTATAATCTTCTCTCTGGTGTTGTATGCATTGGTGAATTTTGATGGAAATTATTACAAGGAGTCGTAGAATAATATAATCATCTACGATAGAAACTGATGTTTATTTATTTCTTATTGGCCGCTAGAGAAGCTGGCGTCTGAGCGGTGTTGTTCGAGAGTTTGTAATGTGAGAGTGGAAATAAAAAAAAGAGTCCCACTGAGGAACAAAAGAAGGAAATTATTTTGCTTGAACATGAGAGCAACCGTGTTTTTGTTTTTTAAAGGCATGGGCACTTAAGCGGACATTTTCCATTGAATACGCCTGATTATATTTAATCTTAATTGGGCACTTGAAAAGTTGTAGTTAAGCAATTTAAATTTTATTTTAATTACTATTAACCTTTTGGACAAAAATGTATGTCATAAGATTAATCATATGTCAATCGAGTGATTATGTCCGTACACAAGACATATTGGTTTTTAATCTTATACAAGCATACTCCTTTTAGTAAAGCTAACCCATTTTTCTCGTGTTTATGTTAAGAGAGTTTGAGACATTAAATTGCATCCTGAGGGCATTATAGCTTTAAAAGAGTGATTTCATACTTTTTTAGCAGAACCGTTTTGTTTTCTATACGTCTCTTTTTCTGGGCTTTCCGTCTTCAATCTCCAACGTTATAGTCCAGCTTCTATTTTTTTTTTTTTTTTTTTGGTCGGTTTCCAGCTTCTATTTTGTACAGTAAATGATAGGTGAGAAATCTAAAATAAGACCCAGTGAGAATATTAAAAGTCAAAATCACAATGATGAATGAAAAGAGCTTTATGTTATAAGAGCTGTCATCCCTTAATTTTAGTATATTCAAAAATTTGTTTGTGATTTTAATTGATATCCCTAGATTTTTCTCCCTCTGTGCCACATTAATTATGCTTTTACCAAGATCCCCTCTCCCCTCGCCCATTCAGCCTGGCCCTTTGCTTCAAGCCCGGATAAGATTTGGTGAAAAATCTCAATCTAGTCGTTACTTGATGTAACATATAGACAGCGCATAAGAAAAATAATAGACGGCAATGACATCTTGGTTTATTTAGAAGGAATTATGCCGATGTGACCTCTTTTTTACCAACTTCGTCTACCATCTTCAGTTCCTGATGTTATACTATAGCATCTTCTTGGTTTGTTCATTCTTACATGGATATAAGCGACACTCAAGGGCTTTGAACCTCATCATTCCATGTCAAATGGGCAAGTTCAATCTCTCTCACGAGTACCATTAGTTGGTCGGTCTCTTTATTCAATTATCCATCAATAATATATTTTCATATGTTTGCAATCCTCGACAAGACACAACACAATATATTATAGTGCGCTATTTGAGCATACAATTTCGACATGCTTATGACTAATCGGTCCAAACAGCAAGTTATTGAATAAGAGTTATGTTAACCTACGGCTTCTTCAGTCTTGACTCTTGAAACCATGTTTGTTTCACCATCGCTATCAAGCATGTGTATCTTTGTGGGAAAAAGGAAAAAGAAGAAGAAAAGAACAGTGAACCCATATGTGTTAGTCTCCTCCCTTATGGGTGAAGTGAAGTGCTTAAGCCTAAATATTATTTCCTTTGAGTGCTCCTTCATCTCGGTGCAACACGACACAACACGTTGAAATGATGCGAGTGTTGGGCATGAGACCAAGGGCAAGCCCCTAATATCATTCACTATCCTTACCATATTATCAATACAATAAGGTTGCAGCAGATGAAGGCATAGGTTTATCTAGGCTCTCTCCAGACCGTTCCCTGAGATCCGATTTGAGCAAAGACGAAGTTGCATGTCGACACTATTAATATTTTCCCCCTTGAGATTTCCTACATGAGATGTCAATAGCGTAGTCCAAATTGAACTCTAAATGCCGTCCAAAGTTTGTGCTCTTCTCGTGCAAAATCAAACAAACACATCGCAGGAAAATTTTAATCACACGAAGTCGAAGTCAATGAGAGTCTTTGTCACCCAAGAAAGCCAAGAGAAAAATGTCGTTGTCATTATTATAAATGATATAACGCAATATAATATTTATTTATTAACATTAGATTCTCCGGACAGGGAACATAGACTGATTGCTCTTTATGAACAGGAACGAACCGCCCACCGAATTCGTAGCAGCCCAGCAGGAGATGAAATGTTGAACGGTCAACGTAAGAACCCAGTTGGGCAAAAAGAAAGAAAATAAAGAAACGTTAGAACCACATGTTCTATTCTTGCGCAACGCAAGAACCCCATTAATATTTATTAATAAAGAAACGTTAGAACCACAGGTAGCATATCATTGCACAACATGAGATTATGCAGTCTTTAGGAGGATGGAATGAGAAACTTCAATGGATGATTAGGGCAACGAAGGGCAAAGATTTGGCGGTGAGACTCCTCAAAGTATTTTTCCTAACAATCATATATTACATTTGGATGGAGCGCAACCATATACAGTTTCAAAACAAATCAACGGACATCCATATTGTTTTAGCCAAGGTGCATAAAAATGTAAGAGGTGAAGCTTCACTTTACCAACAAATTAGACCTTCCCAGTTAAATGTTGCATTGACTACTATGTGGAGACTTCTACCTCCATCTTTTTGAATTATTTGATCTATTTGTAATACTTGGGGGATGCTCCTAAGCTGTTGTACTTCATTTGCTCTATAATACTTACCTATTAAACCACATCTTCTATTCGTCAACGCCTTTAACACACTTTTTCAAGAAGAAAAGGGAGGTTAAAGAATGCAAATTGCAATTCGACCTTCCCAACGTGCGACGACTTGGCGCAAAAAGTCGCATCAAAATCAAACCTTGCCATGCTCAAACTGAATTACGCTGAATCTTCCCAATTCTTGCTGCAATGTTCAAATGGCAACACCAAACTATAAAAACCGATGAGCAATATCGATCATCCTCAAATCGCACCATCTTCAAATCTTCACCATCATATTCTTAGTATCAACCCTTGTTGTTCGTTCTTGACAAGCTACGCACGAAATGGCCATGAACCTCTTCACTCCATGCCAGATGGGCAAATTCGATCTCTCTCACAGGGTAGTGCTAGCGCCTATGACGAGATGCAGAGCGATCAATGGGATTCCATTGCCGGTGCATGCAGAGTACTACGCGCAAAGAACGACCAAGGGTGGTTTTCTCATCACCGAAGGCACCCTCATCTCCGACACGGCCGCGGGGTATGTCCTCTTGTCCTGAGATTAAGCTGTCTTCTTTATATCGTGCAGAAAGGAACTGAAATTGTCTACATACCGATGTACATCTAAGCACTGCAAGCTATTTATACCCTATTCATTGCTTGACAGCAAGTCATATGAACTTCGCTTTGGATCATGGGAGGATCTTTAACTTCAAGAAATATAATGTTGTTAAACCAGGTTTCCAGGTACTCCTGGGATTTACACTGAAAAGCAAGTCGAAGCATGGAAGAAGGTGGTGGATGCTGTTCATTCCAAGGGCGGCATCATCTTCTGTCAACTTCATCACGTTGGTCGTGCCTCCAAACGTGGTACTAAATTCATTTTCTGAAACCGACGCCACAAAAATATCTGTAGCTTCCCCATATATCACATAATCACGACCTGCACTACTTGGATTTGACAATTCGTTTTTGCTATTACACTGTATTCCTAATTTGGCAATGTTAACTTATTAAGTTTCACCTTCTGTACCTAGTTTCTAACAATAATTGGTATTATGATGATTGTATTAGTTTATCAACCTGATGGACGTGCTCCGATTTCATCGACAAATCAATCTATCTCTGATAAATGGAAAATCATCATGCCTAACGGAACTCTTGATGTTTTTCACAAACCAAGAGCCCTCCAAACACAGGAAATATGGAAAATTATCGAGCAATATCGCCGAGCAGCTGCAAATGCCATTCGGGCAGGTTAGTCCATGAACTATAATCTTACCATGGTGGATGCTAAAATTAGTTTTATTTACTTTGCTTGTTGCACATAAGTACTAATAATGAAATCAATATCGAATTCAGGTTTCGATGGTGTTGAGATCCATGGAGCACATGGCTACCTCATTGATCAATTCTTAAAAGACTTGATCAATGATAGAATAGATGAATTTGGAGGATCGATTGAGAATAGGTGCAGATTCTTGATGGAGATTATCAAAGTGGTGGCAGGAGAAATTGGCACTGATAGAATGGGAGTTAGAATCTCGCCGGCAATCAACTACATAGATGCCATGGACTCGGAACCACTCAATCTAGGCCTAGCAGTCATCGAGAGACTGAACAAGTTTCAGAACGAGATAGGCTCTAAACTTTCCTATCTCCATGTGACTCAACCTCGATACACGGCCAATGGTATAAAAAATTACGACAAAGAAGAGGAGGACAAAGAAGCTCGATTGATGAGAACATGGAGGAGAGCTTATCAAGGAACTTTCATGTCAAGCGGCGGTTTCACACGAGAGCTTGGGATGAAGGCTCTGGCCGATGGAGACGCGGAGTTGATATCATATGGTCGGCTTTTCATCTCTAACCCCGATTTGGTCCACCGATTTAAAGTCGATGCACCATTAAATAGTTACAATAGAGAGACATTTTATACTCAGGGATCCGGTTGTTGGTTACATAGATTACCCATTTCTTCACCAAGAAAATGGGGAAATGACATGGTAGTCTATGAAAATGCTATTGGTTTGTTCATACTCCTGGGAACTTTCGATTACAATGTACAAGTTAAGCACTAAGGAGGATTGAAGAAACAAGAAAACTTGGTCATTGCATATACCTTATGTCCATGATAATAGGGAACATGATTTGTACATTATCGAGTCAATCATGTAGAGTCTAATGAATAATTATATCTCCTTGTCATCAAGCTATAATTCTCTCTTGTATTGTACTTGTTCGTATATTTTGATAAATTAATAAAAATACTTAGAATAATATGATCAATTATGGTGGAAACTGATGTTCATGTGCTATTTTTTTAATTTTTTTTCTGGTAAGAAGCTGACACCCATCTAGGTTGTTAGAGAGTTTGTAGCGGGAACGTGGAAAAAAGAGTCCAGAGAAAAAACAAAAGGGAACTATTTATTTGAAATATAAGAGCGCCATGTAAGTGTTGATTAAGAATGGGCTCTCAAGTGAACATTTAACATTGGATAGGTTTGATTATGTTTAATCTTGGTTGGACACTTGAAAAGTTGCGATTAAAAAACTTCAAAATTTCCTTTTTAAATATGTCAGTTGGAAGATTAACTATTCAGTCCAATCCAATGGTTGAGTTCGTTGACGAGACACATTGTTTCATTATTCAATTTTAAATATATTTCTTCCTTCAGAAATGCTATTCCAATTCTCGTGTGTTCATGTCGAGAGAGCTTAAGAGGCTAACCGGTATCCTAGGGGCATTATCGCCTTAGAAAAATGAACATTTCTCTTAGCCGATCAGTTATGTTCTCGTTACTACTCTTCTTTGGGGGTTTTCTCACTACAGTCTCCAGTGTTATAGTTAAGCTTCTATTTTACAAGGTTAATGTTAGGTGAGAAATCTAAAATGATACCCAATGAGAACATTAGTTGTCAACATAATAAAAGCAAAAAAATAAAAATAAAAATTAATGTGCAAGGATTACAAATCGTAACAAGTTTTCATCTATTATTTCCAATATTATAGTTGATAGCATGTGTTTAAGTGATGAACACCATAAATTGGACTACTCACTCCCGACTTGGTCTGTCGATTCAAGATTGATGCGCCATTAAATACTTATGATCAACAGACATCTATAATTCAAGATCAAAGGGTTACATAGATAACCTATTTCTTGACTAGGAAAATGGTCAACGCTCGTGAATGTGAATGCTAATGAGATGATCCTATTTAGAAGACAAGGACTTTTAATTTTACTCTATTGAGCTATCTCCCGTGTAATTCGCGACTCATCAGGAACATCAATTGACAAATTTGCTCGGAAGGTGCGAGCTCAATCAGCACCATTCATCGAAGCCCTAGCTCTCAAGGAGTCCCTCTCTTCTATTCTTCCATGGGCGAACCCTAGCTCTAAGAATTGAATTTGATGACTCAAGTGTGGTAAGTAGTAAAGTACAGAGTCGGGTGCAAATCAGTCAAGTTGGAAGCAAGTGCTGCTATCAATGACTGTAAAAGCTTTGCTTCACTAACCAGTTGTCGGGAAAAGTATCGAAAAGGCATAATATTATTGTATTGATATCAATTTAATCTTAAACCTTTTATTGGTATCAAATTTAGTCATAAATCTTTTGATTTAGTGCCAATTCAGTCATTTTGGTTAATTTTAGCCGAACATTATTGACGTGGACATTAGTGGTGTCATATAGGCTGGTCGGCCAATGGTTTGTGCTAGTCATTGGCACAAAGAGAGAGAGGAAAGAAAAGGAAAGAAAAAAAAGAAAAAGAGTTCAAAAAATTTATTAAAAAAATGTTTATGTTTGCCTCAGCCATATCACGTAAGATGATTAGCATTCATGTTAGTAATATCCGATCTAAATTAGCCAAATATGCTTAATTGGCAAAATGTGAAAAAAATTTAGGACCGAATTAATCAAATTAAAATATTTAGAATTTAATTAGTATCGATACAATAAATTGAAGACTTTTTTGGTACTTTTCCTTGTTTGTTTCTTTTAGCTTTAGACATTCCATAGGAAATTTCTTTCCTTCACACCACAAACAAGTGTACTTAGTGACCAATTTCTAGCATGGGTTCTCTTGTTTGATTTTTTACTTATCGTGTCAAGATTATTACCCAATCAGTCATAAACCCTACTGTACGACTTTCCAATTTTACTTGTGTAATCATAAATTTTCATGTGAAATTCTAACATAGTCCCTATCGTTAATTGCCGTTGAAAATTGTTGATGTAGTATTCAATCATCGTTAGTCATTTTACGTGGCATGTTAATGTAGATAACTTGTCAATCGTCATGTTGAAGATTTTTGTCACAAGTGATCAAAAGAATTATATTGAAATTTCGCGCAAAGATATATGATTATATTGACAAAATTGAAGAATTGAAAATAAAATTGATATTCATGTAATAAATTTACATAAAATTAATAATTTTCCCTCTCTTGTCCTTTTGCAGGTAGGGCAATGTCATGATCTATTTAGATAGAACATATGACGATGCCTATCTAGCCGCTATATATGTCCCCGATTCTGAATCTTTCACCGAATTTTATTTTAATCATTAATTTAACTGGTTAATGTTAGGTGAGAATTAGATGACGGCAAAATTTGATTTTAGTCGGTTAACGCAGATGATTAAGCACTTTCTCGAGAAAAGTTAAGTATAAAAAATCCCTAGAGCGACATGACTGATTAACAATTACGATAGAAAAGACTGCGGTTGAGTTTTTTGTCTGATGAGTATGAGGTGGACATTAAAGAAAGTTTTCCACGAACACCAATCAAATCTTTATTTGCCTCATTGAACGCATTCAAAAAGCCCCTAAAGTGTGGCTATCTTTCTTAAAATTTCCCCAAAATGATTTTTTATCTCAAAATAACCTCTCAACTTGGTGGTTTTGTCTCAGTTGACCTTCCGTTTCATCGGTGCCACAAATCTTCAATAGATGACGACCACGTGCTTGTCATGTGCCATATTTTGCATCATAGACGGGAGGATTTTTATCCCAAAAATGTCTGATTTGATTGTATTGCACTTCTCATGCCTTCAAAGTTGAAAAATTCCCGAATTTTCCGTTTAAACTAAATCACATTCCTCAAATTTTCCAATTAAACTAAATTCAATATCAACACTTCCTTTGTTTGGAGAGAAGGCGATTGCAACTTATTGAAGCAACATGTCGAGAAGGCAGTTGCATGTTGTTGAATGTGAAACCACTAACCATGATGGCACAAGAAAAAAATATTTCTTTTCATTTTGTTTTGGCTCACGAGGGAGGATCTCTCTCTGATTGATATAGGTGAATTGCATTTTGTAAATGCAAGTAGTGTCCTTGTGGCCCCTTTATTGTTGGAGTATTTTCCTCTTTTAATTTGTTTTTCGATGTTATGTTTTGCTGTGTATGTCGTGAAAACATATTTACGTTATTGTCGCTTCCTTTAGGTATTGGACGAGGGATGTGAAGAAAAGAAGCATGGAATTTCTGATAGTAGGGTGATGAAAGAGATTAGATTATCATTACTGATCTGGATGACTTATATAAATGAGACTTATGAAGGTATCAATGATGATGGTTCAATGGGGGGACACGGAGGTTGGAGACGTTAACGAGTATGTAGACTTTCATTCGATTTTTGCCTCTCATCTACTTTCACGAGTAGGGCAACGTCATGATCTAAACAAATAAAACATAATGCAAAATGCCATTCTTGCTGGCTCAAGATGGCCCCGGCTTGGAATTTCCCTGAGTTTTATTTTAAGCAATAATTAAAGTGGTCAATTTTAGGTGAGAATTAAATACGACAGCAAACATCAATTTTTAGATAGTTAGTCAATGCAGGTAGATGAGACGAGATTTTGATTAAGAGCGCGAGGTAACAGCGGAGGACAACCAGAACAAATATTTTATATGTTTGAAAATCTTAAATATGTTTATGCTTCTCCTATTATGAAAAGTTAAATATAGAAAAATCATCATGACAAAAAATTTGCGGACATCGAAATAAGTGGGGCAATTTTTTCAAAGTACCCCAAAAGTGGGTTTATCGCGAAATACCCTTGAAATTTGTGATTTTGTTTCAATTGGGACCCCATCGTCTTATTGGCAGCACATATCTTTCACGGGACGATGACCATGTGTGTATCACGTGCCATATTTTTCGTCATGGACAGGGGCATTTTTGTCAAAATGTCTAGCTTAACCACATGCACATAAGGTGCCTTCCATTTTGACAAAAACTCCCAAAATCTTCTAATTAAACTACACTCAATTTCAATCAATCCTTTGTCCAGAGAGAAAGTGATTGTAACTTGTTGAAGCAACATATCGACTAGAAGGTTGCATGTCATCGCATGTGGAATCAATGGTAGCGATGGCAAGAGAAATAGTACTTTTTTATAGTGTTGCTTTAGCTTGTTTGGGAGGATTTGTCCCTACATTATCTCTTCTTTTGTGCGAATCGAGCATGGGAGTTGCATTTTATAATTGCAAGTGGTATCTATGTGTGCATTCTTAAACTACAAGTGGTATTGTTGTGGTCCCTCTATTATTGGGCTTTTTGCTGTTTTTGTTTGGTTTTTTCTGATGTTATATTGTGTCGTGTATTGCATTGAAACATATTGTTTACTCTTCCATTTTGCACCGGGTGAGGGATATGAAGAAGTGAACTATAGAATGCTTGATGATATGATTGTTTAAGAAGATCAATTTGTCATTATAGATCTAGATAACTTATACATAAGAAATATAAGAAATAAGTGTCAATGGTTATGGTTGAATGGAGAGCAATAGAGAGGTCAGTGACAATAATGAGTATGTAAATGTTTTAGTTGATAATGTCTTCTTGAATATGAGAAGCCAAAATGAGATAAACACCCTGAGTTCAATGCTGAAGTCAACATGAGAATCATGTCTTCAATTTCGAAATGGAATTAGTAATGCTGAGCAGTTAGAGAAGTCCTCAGGTAGAATGCTATAAGAAATTGGGAGCCAAGTGAGGTTGATTAAGAATGAGCCCAATAAGTTGAGGCCAGAATATAAGATGCACACTAAAGTTATCTACTAACCAAAAAGAGACAACCACATGAGTTGGAAACCATCGTTATCATAACAACGATCGCACAGCAACCTATAAATACACCTAGACATGCCACTATACCTACATCTTAGCACAATTCCAACAATAACAACCAATCTAAAGGTCCAAAACACAACCAGAACAAGCTATACTATTATAAATGATATAACGCAACATGTTTTTTTTTTTTTGATAAAAGGTAAGTAGTATAAATAGACAAAGGCACAAAAGCTAAATAGTAGTAAAGAAGGGGGACTATGGCACCGGCTTACACTTAGAAAGACAGGAAGTCTAAACGAGTGGAGGGGGGCCAGGGGGGAAAAAGGGGAGGAAAGAGCTGCGAGAGAGATACAGTGCAAATAAAAGCAGCAGTGGCCAAGGAAGGCCAAAACAGCGGCCAACAAAGGAGACAAGGGGAAAGAGCATACAACAATGTAGCCCGCACAAGGAAAAGACAACAAGAGGAAAAGAAGATATAACGCAACATGTTATTATTTATTAATATTAGAATTTTCGGCCAGGAAGCATAGACTGATTGCTCTATGTGACCAACCGCCGGCCGAATTCGTAGCGGTTGATGAAATGTTGACCGGTCAACGAAAGAACACCGTTGGGCAAAAGAAAGAAAATAAGGAAATGCTGGGGGAGCGATTCGACCTTCCCAATGTGCGATGACTTTGCGCCAAAAGTCATATGAAAATCAAACCTTGGTATTCTCGAAACTGAATTACGCCAATTCTTTTTCCAGTTTTTGCTGCAATGCTCAAATGGCACCAGCAAACTATATAGACCGACGAGCTATATGGCACAACCTCAAGTCACATCATCTTCAAACTTTATTGTTCATTCTTGACAGAGTTCAAAGCTACGCACGAAATGGCCGTGAGCCACTTCGCTCCGTCCCAAATGGGCAAGTTCGATCTATCTCACAGGATAGTGCTGGCGCCCATAATGAGATTCCGTTGACCAAGGGTGGTTTTCTCATTACCTAAGGCACCCTCTTCTCTGACACTGCCGCCGAGTACGTCCTCTTGTCCCAAGATCAAGTATCTTCTGTATATCGGGCCGAAGGAATTGAAATTGCATACCTACCGTTGTACAGCAAACTATGAACTTCGCTTTGGATCATAGGAGGATCTTTAACTTTGAGAATAACCAGGCTTCCAGGTATTCCTGGGATTTACACGGAAGAGCAAGTCGAAGCATGGAAGAAGGTGGTGGATGCTGTTCATTCCAAAGGCGGCATCATCTTCTGTCAACTTTGGCACGTTGGTCGCGCTTCCGACCGTGGTATTAAATTCATTTTCTCAAACCAACCCACAAAACATCTCTGTAGCTCCCCCATAAATCACATAATCATGACCTGCACTGCTTGGACTTGACAATTCGTTTTTGCTATTATACTGTTTTCCTAATTTGGCAATGTTAACTTATTAAGTTTCACCTTCTGTACTTAGTTTCTAACAACAATTGGTATTATGGTGATTATATTAGTTTATCAACCTGATGGACGCGCTCCAATTTCATTGACAAATCAATCTATTTCTGATAAATGAAAAATCATCATGTCTGATGGGACTCTTGATGTTTTTCAAAAACCAAGAGCCCTCCAAACACATTAAGTATGGCAGGTTATCGAGCAATATCGCCGAGCAGTTGAAAATGCCATTCGGACAAGTTAGTCCAGGAATGATAATCATAACATGGTGGATGCTAAAATTAGTTTTATTTACTTCGCTTGTTGTGCATAAGTACTAATAATAAAATCAATTTCGAATTTAGGTTTTGATGGTGTTGAGATCCACAGAGCACATGACTACCTTATTGATCAATTCTTAAAGGACTTGATCAATGATAGAATAGATGAATTTGGAGGATCGATCGAGAATAGGGGTAGATTCTTGATGGAGATTGTCAAAGTGGTGGCAAGAGAAATTGGCACTGATGGAATGGGAGTTAGAATCTCACTGACAATCGACCACATAGATGCCAAGGATTCTGAACCACTCAATCTATGCCTCACGGTCATCAAGAGACTGAACAAGATTTAGAATGAGAGAGGCTCCAAACTTGCCTATCTCCATGTGACTCAACCTCGATATATAGCCAATGGCACGAAAAATTACGGTGAAGAAGAGGAGGACAAAGAAGCTTGAGTGATGAGAACTTGGAGGAGAGCTTATCAAGGAATTTTCATGTCAAGCGGCGCTTTTACGTGAGAGCTTGGGATGAAGGGTATGGCCGATGGAGACATGGGCTTGATATCGTATGGTCGGCTCTTCATCTATAACCTTGATTTGGTCCACTGATTTTAGATTGATGCACCATTAAATGGTTACAATAGAGAGAAATTTTATACTCGAGATCCAATTGTTGGTTACGTAGTTACCCATTTCTTGACCAGGAAAATGGGGAAATGACACAATAGTTAATGAAAATGCTATTGGTATGTTCGTACTTCTGGGAACTTTGGATTACAGTGGACAACTTAAGCACTAAGGAGGAGCGAAGAAACCAGACAACTTGCTCATTGCATATACCTTATGTCCATGATAATAGGGTACATGATTTGTACATTAATCAATTACGTAGAGTCTGATGAGTAATTATATTTCCTTCTTATTCAACAAATTTATAATCCTCTCTTGCATTGTACGTGTTGGTATCTATTGATATACTATTAAAAATTCATAGAATAATATATTCATTTATGGTAGAAATCATTGTTCTTTTTTTTTTTTTTTTTTTTGGCCGTTAAGAAGCTAGCACCCGTCTGGGTTGTTAGAGAGTTTGCAATTCAATGTGGTAAAAGGTACATATAAAAAGAGTTCAAGCGAACGTTCAGCATTGGATAGTCCTGATTATGTTATATCCTGGTTGGACACTTGAAAAGTTGCGATTAAACAATTTCGAAATTTCCTTTTAATAAAAGTAAACTTTTTAAACAAATATATCAATTGGAAGATTAACTATTCATTCCAATCCAATGATTGAGTTCATTCACAGGACACATTGTTTCATTGTCCGAAATTAAATATATTCCTTCCTTCAGAAATGTTATTCTATTTGTCGTCTTTTTATATTGAGGGTGTTTAAAATAGACGCCTCTTAGCCGATCAATTATGTTTTCGGTACTAGGTTTTCTCTCTCTGTCTCCAATGTTATAGTTAAAGCTTCTATTTTATATGGTAATGTTAGGTGAGAAATCTAAAATGATATCCAATGGGAACATTAATAGTCGACCCGAATAATGCTAAAAGAAAACATGTGAAAGGTTGATAAATAGTAACGCGTTTTCCTTTGTTAATTCCAACATTATAGATGATAGCATGTGTTTTAAGTGATGAGCACCATAAATTTGACTACTTTATCACAACTTGATCCATCGTTTTTTTAGATTGATGCGCCATCACAATTTTTGCTTGATGATGACCACGTGCGTGACATGTGCCGTCTCTTTGCGCCGTAGACAATGGCATTGTCGTCTGGTTTGAGTGCACGCGCTTCGCGTGCATTTAACTTTGCCAAAATCCCCAAATTTCCCGATTAAACTAAACCCTAATCCTGAAATTTCCCAAACAAACTAAACTCAATTCCAATACTTCCTTCGTCTAAAACGAAGGCAATTGAAACTTGTTGAAGAAACATGTCACAAGGTGGTCGCAAGTCGTAGAATGTGCGGTCGATGGTGGTGATTTTATGACAAAAGTTATCTTTTGAGCCTTGCTTAGCTTGTTTGAGAGGATTCGTCTCTATCTTTTCTCCTTATGTGCGAATTGATACACGCGAATTGTATTGTGATTACAACATCTTCTCATTGCAAGTGGTGCTGGTCCCTATGGTCCTTGCTCATGGAGTGAAATATGACAAATGACACGCATGTGACCGTCATATGGTGAAGATTTGTATTGCCCGTGAGATAGGGTGTCAATTGAAACAAAATCACAAATTTAGGGTACATCAAGGTAAATCCCACTCAGTTTGAATGTATTTTAAAAAGTACTAACTCCAGGGATTCTTCTGAAATTTCCCCGTCATTTATTTTTTAAGAAACTTATTTGATTCCGTCGGTATCAATCCTAGGACCTTCCGAAGGACGAGGCTCTTCATTGCCTATATAAATAGAGCAATCGACCCCGCCGTTGATTTTCAGAAACCTGATTCTCTCTGATTTTTCGTTCTCTTCGTCTGGCTTTCCGAACCAGAAACAGCGATGACGGACCTCTTCAGTCCATACAAGATGGGCAAATTCAACCTCTCACACAGGTGTGTATTGGTACTCTACATCTGATACTAGTTGCTCTTGCCCTCCATTTTCAATTCTTAAGGGGTCGTGTGAGATGAAACCGAGTCGAGTTTGGCATGGCGGCGCAGGGTGGTGCTCGCGCCTCTGACCAGATCCCGAGCCTTGAACGGAGTGCCACAGCCGGCGCTCGCTGAGTACTACAGACAGCGGTCGACGGAGGGAGGTCTTCTCATCAGTGAAGCCACACCCATCGCTCAAGAGGGAATTGGGTACTTTTCATGTCTATACTCTCTTTCTCAATTAAATTTCAGATTGAGGTCGGTTATTTCACTGCGTATACATAAATTGATGACATGACATTTGACGGTCGGTCATGATTTTCTCCTTCTCTATATGGCTTGACATTAAACTGGATCTTAAAGATTTACAGGTTGATTGGGTGGGTTTGGTCCAAATCCAGTTTCAGTTTACGATCGAATTAACCATCCAATAATAAATTGCATGAACAAACTATATTTTCCCGAAGTGAAAAATATAGATTTACTGTATATTACTCCTTAGACTCAGTTTATGATATTGGTTTAGTCTAAAAAATATATTGATTTAGGTTTCCACATGTTCCTGGAATTTACACCGAAGAACAAATCGAAGCTTGGAAGAAAGTGGTGGATGCTGTTCATGCCAAGGGTGGCCTAATTTTTCGTCAATTGTGGCACGCTGGTCGGGCATCCCACAAAAGTAATTTCTTTGATTTCTACTACATATATATTCTCTCTTGACTGATACTTTCCTTCGTCGGTATCTTATAATTAGAGTTACTATTGTTTTATTCTAATCTATTTATAGTTTATTAGTATATCAGCCTGGTGAGGGTGCACCAATTTCGTCAACCAACCGGTCCATATCGGAGAACTGGAAAATACTCATGCCTGATGGAAGCCAAAACAATTTCTCCAAGCCTCGAGCCTTGGAGACATGTGAAATTCGAAGGTTGTCGAGCAATTTCGTCAGGCAGCAATCAACTCCATCCGAGCAGGTTAGGCTACGAGATTTCTTGTCTTGATTCACTTATTTTAAATTTGTGACACATGATATGCAAAATTTTCAACTTATGTAATCTTTCTCATTTAACTGGATCGAGCAAGGATTCATATAGAAATTATATTGGGAAGAGTCAAATGGCAACAAGAAAGTTGACTTAGATTAAGTCGAAGTGAAAATTTCGTCAAAAAAAGTGACTTTTACTTCTGTTCTCCACACATGGATACCCCTCATGAATTTTAATAATGTTGTTGATCAATTCTATAATTAATATTAGTTTGTTCACTTCTAGCCTTCCCAGGAGTCCTATTTTTTCTTCCACGCTAATATGTAATACAAAGATCTACTCCCCCGATTCATGTTTCTCGTTATTTTACCCTCATATCCTCCTAATGTATATAACTTGATTTTCATAGATCATGTTTCATAGTTTATCTCATATTCACCTATTACGTACATAACTATATTTTTATTTTTATAATATAATTACTTAATCTTGTGTATGCGTAACACATACCTTAATTCTAAGAAGACATTATGGGAAACTTCTGGACAAAATTCATGACTCACTCACTTTCTCTAAGATTTAATTTGAAAAAATGTGATTGGTTGATGAGGTATCTAAGTGTTCAAGATAAAAAGACAGATGCACGCATTATTGAAATCTGCATGGCCACTCATAGAAAATTGACAGTAAGAACTCTGATGTGTTCGAATAATTCAGTATACATTTTTCTTGTTTTGGTTTAGTATTTCTCCAGAGAGCATCGAAACTAGGATTTAAAGCGTCAAATTAAACTATTCTTTTCACTGCTACTACCAAAAAATGAAAAATTCTATTTTCTTCGGTTGTTTTTTTCCAAATAGAAAACTATAAAATAATATGAGGATTTGAAAATTGAGGGCAGTGTTAAATATCCAACATTGCTTGACTATGAAGTCTATATGCTCTTTATACATATATATATATAGCTAGAGAGAGAGAGAGAGACTTCCTTCACCTATTAACTTGAGTATTTTTGTCTGACTTTCTAATATGGTAAGTAACCTAGGTTTTGCCTTAGTTTATTTCGCGTGTACGTCCACCCTGTTCATTATATTTCATGTGTCATTGACAATCTGCCTTGCACGTGAGAGGATGTGCTGTAATATCCCTTATCGCTTGATTAATTATCTCTCTTCACTTATTGATATAAATTTTTTTGGTTGGACATTTTAATATGTAGATAATAAATTAAAAATCACCTCAACAAATTAAAATTTTCGGATGGTTAAAAGTAAATAAACGTCATTACGCAACCCTTCACGATTATTTATGGCTCGCAACAGTTAATGTTTCATCTTTGGCATCAAAACATTTACGAGTTTATTTTATGTCACTTTTAAAAATAATATCTTCCACTTCAGCCTCTATATTTGATATGACCTTTAAAGACAAAATAGTGGTGACACATGCAGTGACACAGCATAGCAACCTCTAATTTCCTTAATCCAACATATATCCATATGAACTATATATAAGCCGTGTCTTTCGTTCTCACATGTCTTCATCCACTAAATACTTGGTCAGTAAAACGTGTTTCCCTATTTAGCAAGATGGTCTAGTTTGTCTGGAACTAGTTCAACCCGATCTTTTATTATATATAATCGCCAACCCGATGTGCTGGAAACACAACAATTTCTAACGACCCTTCACCGTGTTAGTCTTCCTTTCCGGCTCCCGATCCATTGAAAATTTGTAAACTTAGTTTACTATGATCAACTTGAACATTTGTTGAATAATCACAATATCTCCGGCGGAAATTGTGTCACTGGCTTATGTTCAAACAAATATTATGAAACAATTGATGATCAATATCATGCGACTTCGAACTCTCTTTTCTTGACCAGCAGAGAAAATTCTAACCACCTAACTTTTTTGAACTTTGTCAATATGTTTTGGGAAAATTCAAAAGGTTTTAAACTTATTGTATCGTTAGCCAATCCAGTTATAAACCTTCAATTTAACTAATTCAATCCTAATTGACATTTTTCCAATTGAGTCATTCTAGTCAATTTTGGTTGAAAATCGCTAACATGAACATCGCTTTTCTTACGTGGCACGGCCGATGCTAACGTGGACAGTTATTATTATTTTAAAAAATAGAATTCTTTTATTTCTTTCTCTTTGTTTTTTTTTTCATGCCTTTGAGAGTCACCACTGACCCTCATTCTAGCTATATATGAAATCTTTCATTAATAATAAGATAAAAAACATATTTTTTTGAATTTCTGTCCTATATAGAGTTTTTTATTTAGGGACACCACGCCCAAGGGTCGACCGGGCTGCAAAGGCCTACCCCCAGTCTAGTGCGGGCCGTTGTGCCCTTTGCTTGTGACTCGACAAGGTTGCAATGTCCTCGCCTAGGCCTTTGTGATTGACGAGGGCCTCACCAACCCAAAAAAGAGAGTAAAGGATGCAAAAATTTAAAAAAGAAAAAATCAATTTTTTTTTTAAATTACAAAAGTTGTTTATGTCAATATTGGATCATGTGCATAAGACCACCGATGCCAATGCCAGTGATTTTTTTATTTTATCAAAATTGACTAAAATACTCAATTGGCAAATCAATACTTTTGCATTTGCACTTATTGGATGCAAATGTTTCTCCTCCCAAAGCAAACTATCTATGAGATTGAAAAGAAGATTAGGTAATTCTTATGGTCAAGGAAATGCCGAAATTCACAGATCCCACAATTTTGCATGGAAAGTAGTATGCTCACTAAAAAAGGAGGATGGACTAGACTTGCTTGATCCGAAACTCTGGATAAAGTATTGATGGGTCGTATGCTTTGGAACCTCATCAATCATCCATCCTCATCCCTATGGAGTACTTGGGTTGGTCATATTAAATGCAGAGGTACTCCCATTATGCAACTCAACATAAATGGCAGTATGGCTTGGAGTTAGCAATGTATTCTCAAGCTAATAGTTGCTCTAACACCTATTATCTCTAACCAAACATACTATTGCAAATAGATATACAAGGAGTTTAGATAGGAGGGATTGGCCATGGACCGGCATCAATTAATTTGGACCAATGGTATTAGCAAGCATAATTTTATCAAATGGCTTTTTTGTAGAGATAGGCCATTGATAGCAGTAGCCATATCACGGCGGTTGTCTTTAGTAGATACTAATTATAACTTTTGTGTGATTGGTATAGAAGACAGAAACCACTTATTCTTTGAGTACACTTGGACAAGTAGTATGGCGAGCACTTGGCACAAAATGGAATTTGGCATTCTGCAAGAGGTTGGAACTTAGAACTTATGGATGTGATCGAGACACCAAGGGCAAAAACTCGAAGGTGAGACTTCTCAAGCTATCTTTCTTGGTGACTATCTATTGCATCTTGGATGGAACGCAACCGCAAACGGTTTCAAAACAAGTTGATTAAATCTCTCATCTTCTGTTGGCTAGATCTCAAAGGTTGTAAGAGGTAGGGCATAGGCCTTCCCAAGCAAATATTTTATTATTCCTATATGGAGGCTTCCTTCCATCTTCACATAATTAGTCTCTTTAAAATGCTAGGGATTCCCTAAGGTTTTTTTTTACCTCAATTGGTAAATTGGCAAAAGGCTTAGCTCTAAATTGGTCAAGTTAAAAGTTTTAGAACAGAATAGGGACAAATACAATAAGTTTAAGATTTTTTTTTAATAATTTTCTTTTGTTTACTTGCTAATTGAATATCAGGTGTGCCCAACAAACAACATTAATGATCCTATCTTCTGGTGTTTATTGGGAGACTGAAACGCCCCTTGTTAATTACTAGGTTACCTTGTTAGGATGTGAATGAACTATTTGTTTTTTTAAGCTTATAAAAATAAAGTATTTGAGTTTTCACCTTAACATATCTTTAGGAATGTATGCAAATATGAAATTAATTTGCTTATATATACTAATCTGATGGCAATAGATGTTCTTGCTTTTTCGGAGTCTTGATTGACTTTCACAAATTATTAATATCATCAGTTATATGCTTAAGTTTTAATCATTAAGATAATAGTTTTAAGGGAACAATGAAAACTAAAGATTGCTCTATTGTGCCAAGAACTCTTGCACTCCTACCATAAAGGCGACAAAGGTAAATTGGTGGGAAAAAAAATTGATCTCATTAAAGCATATGACATGGTGAAATGGGAGGCCATTCTCGATATTCTTAAAGCTACATACCCTTCAATATTGGGTCGATATGATATCTCATTGCATTACTACTTTGAGATTCTCAATCAACTTCAATTTTGAACAGATTGATTATTTGCAAGCACCAATGGGCTTCGGCCAGGTAATCCACTTTCTTCATATCACTGCCCTGTTTATTAAAATTTCAATAGAATTATTGGTGGAAAAATTGCTATACTTCATTTAAGTTCCATTGGCATTGCAAATAGCAAAGAATTATCCACCTATGCTTCACAGATGGTCTGTTTCTATTTGCTCAAGGATATGTCAACTTTGTTCGTTGCCCTGTTAATGCACTTGATGAATTTGTAGTTCCAACAGGATTATAGTTTAACCTAGACAAATGTCAAATATTTTTCTTTGGGATGACCACAAATGAATAACGTCTTACGCCGGATTACATGCCTTTCTCAACAGGTGCCCTCCCCATTAGATACCTTGGTGTCCTCCTTGTTACCAGAAGGCTGATGCATCGTGATTGTAATGGGCTGACAGAAAAGAACTTTAAGAGAATAGAAAGATGGGGCATGAACAAAATCAGTTATGCAAGATAATTCCAGCTGACCAAATTGGTATATATTTCCTTCTACACTTACTGCACGCAAATGTTTTTACTCCCAAAGAAAACTATCTATAAGATTGAGAAGAAGATTTGACACTTTCTGTGGGTTGGAGATGTAGAAGTTCATCGATCGCATAAAGTTGCATGAAAGTAGTTTTCTCGCCTAAAATGAAGCAGCGTTTAGGTCTACTCTAGGTTGCATGTTGTGGACCCTCATCAATTCTCCATCCCCTTCTCTGTGGATTATTTGGGTTGACAACACAAAATGCAGAGGTACTTCAATTATGAAACTTGACATTAAGGGCAATATGGCTTGAGTTGGCAAAGTCTTCTAAATTGAAATCCACTCTAACCTTGATCGTCTTTTAGCTCTAGATATTGTTGCAAAGAGGTATATCAGGAATTTAGACAGGTGGCACCAATTGTGGAGTGGTACATTTTGATATGGATTGATGATATTAGCAAACATAATATTATAGGCTGGCTTGCCTATGAAGATAGACTATCGACTACAAATGTGACATCCCGAATTTTTCTGAAATCTGTTTTCGATTAAATGAGTTGCGCTTTTCATTGACGCGCTTATAGTTCTTTCCCTGAGTTGATCACTCATGGGATAACTAGTCTATAAGGTGAAGCCGTTAAGGAATCTAAATGCAATAGACTGAGAATTCAACAAGAAATTATCTGCCGAATCGTGCTAATCCGCAAGGGTCAATGCACTCTTGTAAATTGATTAGAGATCGAAGATAATAATTCACGAGGTATGTGATTAAAGAACGGGTGACGCATCTACTGCAAAAATTCGCTTAACGTCACTGTATCAATTTTTCTGTCATTTCTATACCCCGTGTCTGTATTTGAAACTTCGAGATTTTCACGACAACCAAGAGTCGCCAATGAGTCTGAGTGCAATGTGGCTCGAAAATAATCGACCACAGGTTAATTGCACTAAAAATCTTGCAAGCCTATATGAGAGTGCTAGGTCATTGTCGCAACCAAATTTTTGGGTGCACCACCTATGATTTAGGCTAATGGATTACTAAGTCTTTAAACTTAGTTGGACTCTCCCAAAAAACCCATACCAATTCGCGACTTAGGTTTGAGTTTTTTAAACATGTGAATGGGATTTTATTTAGGAGTCGCCATCTAATCAATTTACGGTAGGTTGATTAGACACCTAAATAAAATAATAGTGAGACTATTCTACTCCTACGAACCGTGAGACTAAGGGTACGTGGACTTGGTTACATTGGGAGCCTTCTAACGCTCTTCGGTACTATTCTTTTTATTTTCAAAAATGTTTTTTTTTTTTTTTCAGGTAGCTTGGATTTATTTTAACCTAAATTACTATCATGCAAATATAGTGATCACACAGATGCTCAATCGTTATTAAACATTGAATAAAATAAATTGCACCAAATGAATTCCACACACTAAAGTAAATAATTATTTTTTGGGTTTTCTTGAAATTATAATTTTTTATAAAACATGCATTTTAACTACATGACCTAATTTTACTAATAAACAAATTCTAATTAAATGATCCTATTATGCAAAACTAATTAACATGCACCTAGTATTTTTTGTATTTTTTATTGAAATTCAGAATTAGCCAAAAAAAAATCTCAATTAAAACTATCTAAAAAAGAATAATTTTCTAATTTATTTTAGGGATTAATTTGACTTAAATCCCATCCTACCTTGAAAACTATTTTTAGAAAAAATGAGATAATTAAAATGTGCAAACATGATTTAAGACTCTATTCAAAAAGTTATTTAGGTCCAAACCTAACCTATTTCAAAATATTTAAAATGCAATCCTAAAATGTAATTCTAAAAAATTTAATTGCTAAACCTACATGTCTAATTTACTAAACCTACATGCTTTGATGCAAAATTTGATTTTTTGATTTTTAATTTTTGATCTTTTTAGTGTTTTTCCAAGACAAGTAATTATCAAATAAACATTAAATCTAAACAATCAAGATATTCAGCAAATAAAGGATTAAAGTAATCGGAAAATAACATGTTGTCTCACAGGTTAAATTAACAATTACTCTAACCCTAAATATCACGACATAGAGTTCAAAATAATTAAAAATCTGATCCAAAGTTTTACTGCATCAAATTAATAATTTAACAATTAAAATACTACCAAAATGCCCAAAAATTAATATAATTAGAAAAATGATCCATGTCTTACGGATCAAATTAATAATTACAATAAATTTTGATAAACCCCCAAGGACAATGCCTACAAAATTTATAAAAATGAACCTTAAGATTAAATGCTCCAATTTAAATAACAAAACTTAGATAATAAAATAAAATAAATGGAAAATAAAAATAAAATAAATCAAATAAACCACCTAAAGGGGAGGAAAGTAGCAAGGTGATCGGCGCGGGCACCGGCGCGGGGGGTCAACCAAATGGCGGGC
Organism: Eucalyptus marginata; assembly: GCA_014182565.1. NCBI lineage: Eukaryota > Viridiplantae > Streptophyta > Magnoliopsida > Myrtales > Myrtaceae > Eucalyptus > Eucalyptus marginata. The sequence goes on along the minus strand of CM024587.1, from coordinate 43,240,142 downwards.
GGCGAAGCGGCGGTGGCATGGAGAGCAAAAGTTGTGGGTGGCGCTTGGGCCTCGAGCCGCAAGACTGGCTGGGTCATGGCGTCGGGTGTCAGAGGGTCACGGGCAAGCAAGGTGGCATAGGGACGCGGCGACCAAAGGGGGGCGGCGATGGCGCCGGCGGAGGCGATGGCGCCGGGCGGAGGCGCAGGCAGGGAGGAGAAGTGGAGATGGGACGCCCGGTGCCGGATAGATCGAGGCAGCTGGGCAGCCGCTTGATGGCGCCCGGCGGGAGGGCAACAAGGGCCGCAGCGGGAGGAGATCTCGCAGGCTGCAAAGTGCGAGGCGCCGGGCTGTGCAGAGATCGCGGATAGAGCAGGGGCAGCAAGCTGTCCGTGGGTGGATCGGGCAGCAAAGGACCGGCGAGGTAACGGTAGCTCCGCGGGGGACGAGCGGCCGACGGTGGCCGGAGTCGGCAGCGGGCGGTCGCTCGTTGTGGGTGGGTCGTGATGCGGGCGGAAGGTGAGGCAACAGAAGGCAGGTGTTAGCGGCGAGTCGCACGCCGCGGGCAAGACCGGTGGAGCGGCGGCGGTGATGGTGCGGTGAGTAGGACAAGAAGCTAGACACCCATTGTGACTTTCACGAAGAAGATGAATAGTTAATCTTCATCCTTTTTTTTTCTCTCTACCTCACGTCCTCTCACCGGTCTTCTTCCCTCCCCGATGTGTGACTTTTCCCTCTTCTTTTTTGACTTTTTCTTTTCTTTTCTCCCCAAAACCAAAGGAAGGCCTCACCTTTTTTTGCTCAATTTTTCTCGATTTTTCTCAATTCTCCCCCTTGGTCACGAAAATTGTGGCTCCTTTTATAATGATTTCCAGACAGCCATTTTTATAGCAACTTTCGAAATTCCATCTTCTGCATTAAATCAAGGCCGCAAATCGGAGTGTGATTTCGCAACGGCCCAATTTTGCTTAGATTTCTTCCATTTTTGTAAAAATTCTTGCCCTTTATTCATCTGGATTTTTAAATTGCTTCTGCATTTATCAAAATCTGAATATTCATTAGAATTTTGAACTTCCATGATAATCAATCAAATCGATTTCTCCATTTTTTTTCATTTTTTCCTTTCTTATTTGTTCTCGATGCTATTTTTATTTTCTTTATTTTCCTAGATTTGCCAAAATTAGTGTCAACAAAACGCTAAAATCGCGTCCATTGAAATTAACCACGAATTTGAACCAGATTTCAGAAATTAAAAGTTCTGTCATGTCACGATTCATTTTAGGAACGTTGGCTCATCCTCCGAAGATTCTTCAAACCCGAGATTTTGGGCGAAAATCAAATTTAGGCGTTTTTGACCAGAAAATTAGAGGGCCGTTGACGGATTGCATTTTTGGCAATTAAGTTGGACTAATTGGCAAGGAAAAATGTGGAATGTGATGTGGGCAACTTGGTTGAATTTATGGGCACCAAATTGAGTCCATTTGGAGAGAATTGAATGGAAATTGAAGAGGGAAATGTGCAAATTCCGTATGCCAAGGGGCAGCAACATTTTGACCCTTGATGGCTTCCTGGGAAGATTGGAGGGCTAAGGGCTGGTGTGAATGAAGGTTGAAGGTGGTGGGGGACAAGTGATGAGTGGAAATAGATTTCTTTGTGAAGATTTTGAGGCTTGGATCCCCCTTTAGCAACTGTCTTTTCTTCTTCCTTGAAGTGCTTTTGTATCCATTGTTGTTTATGTGTGAGAGCTCAAGACTAGTAGAGAAGACTAGCTAAGCATCCCGCAACCACCGCACGCCGTCCGAGCACCACCAGAGCCTTCCTCACCGCGCCCGCAAGCCGTCCGTGGCATCCCCGCAGCCCAGCACTGCACACTGCCCCACGAGCCTAACTTGGCCGCCTTGAGCCGCCTACCGGGCCAGCCGTCGACCAGGGCCACCATCGTCGCCCCCAAGCCGCCGTAATCTCGTCGCCACCCGCCTGGACCCGCCGAGTCCCTTTTCCGCACCAACCGAGCCCCAACCATCCCGTTTCAAGAACTGCAGTAACTAAACCTCAGCTATGTATCGAGGCTTCTAGGCCCATTTTAAACCTTGTCCAGACCTCACTTGGTGTCGCCGTAGGCTTGTTTATCGCCACACCTTCGCGCGCCGTCGCTCGTGGACTCACCGACCCGCTAAACTAGTGAGTTTACTCACTAAACCTTGCTTAGAAGGTTAATTATGATTGTTATGTGGTTAGAATAGTTTTATTAAAGGCTAGATAGATTGTACTATTTATGTGGATAGGTACATTATTTTTCTAGGCCTGTTTAGGTGGTTAAAATTAGCATTTCTGGCCTAGGTTAGCATTTATTGGATTTAATTTGTATTATTTAATTATTTTTGTAATTTATTTAATTATTTAATATTTTCCGAAAATTATACCGGGATAGTCGGGTGATCGGAATTTGGTGCTGGTTGCAAAGTGGTGTGCTTAGTTTATGCAATCGAGTGTTATTTTTTGTTCAAATTGAGTGGTGATTGTAATTTTGAGTATTTATTTCAAAATTAGGGAATTTTGGTAATTAATTAGAAATTACCGGTGTCGGGTTTCGACACTGAAAATATTTTAAATACTATATCAAATAGTGGGATTTAAAAGGGAGGATATCAATTTTTAAAGTTTGATCTCGACCGTGTATCCACACACGATTATTTTACCGAAAGTGTTTTTAATACGAAAAAATAGGCCAAGTACATTATCTTAATTGAGGGGCATTCCAGGTGCAAAACACAATGTCCTTGACCGGAAGTGAATGGTGGCCGTGTGATGGTTATGAGAACCCGTTCCCGATGTGCGTCTGCAGACGATGCCCCCTATATGGGATGCCCCTATCAAGGGATGCCGGATCGCGGTAGAGGTCGACCGAAGCTCCTTTGGGAATGCCCTCCCGATGTGCGTCGGACGTTGCCATGCTCAAGGGATGAGACGATGTCGCTATGCCGAAGACCGATGTGCGTTGGGTAGATCATGTCTATGCGGGCACAATCAATTGGAATGCATGTTTGAGTGAGATATAAACGCGCCTGATTATGTGACAAAATTGTGTGGCATGGTATGGGACATGTTATAATGATTTGGCCTTTATAATCGGGACCGCCGTGATTGATTGAGTTTTGAAGTGAAGCGTTTCCAATTGCTGAGTGCATTTACTGCATATGTATATATTTTATGAGCTGACCGACGTGTAGAAGAAACCGAGGCGAGGTGAGTCTTCTATGATGTGTGCTTAGACCGCCTAGGCGTATTACCTTCCTAATCGGGGTTTAGGGCATGAACTCGCTAAGATTTACATCTCATCCCATCGCGGGTTACCATTTTCAGGTCCCTAGTGTGAAGAACCTGGAGCTTGAGGCAGAAGGGTCAGGAGCATAGGTGGCTCAGTAATTCTTTTTGGAGATAGACTTTCTATGTATAAACCGTAGGCTAACCCGGGCTGTAGATGAAGCATGTTTGTATATTTGATTGTCCCGCTTTTCTATCCCATGTTGATTGCTGTTAGGGGTTTATTGTTTCGCTTCCGCATGTGCATAACTATTTGGGTCGGCGACATGTCTTGGGAACGTTGCAATCTTAGTCGACCACCGAGGGATGTGTGCACGCTCGAGGTTCGGGTGTGACAAAGAGAGGTTGTATCACGATAGAAGCCTTTGGGTGATATTCAACATAACTTCTATATGTCTAGTACAGAAAATAGAATTCATCTATTATTTGAGTGTAACTAGACTGGGAATAAATGGTAAAGTATCCTCACATAGAATGGTGTTTAACTTTATTCGAGAGGATGGGATTTTGAACTTCATTAGATGAGAAGAGCCACAAAGGGCAAGAATTTGGAAGCATGGCACCCCGAGGTATCCTTCTTAGCAACCATTTATTGTATTTGGATGGAGCACAATTACAAGCATAAGTCAATTGAGATGCATCTTCTTTTGGCTAGGATATGTAAAATTGTAAGAAGTAGGGCTTCACTTTTCCAAAATTGTAGACCCTACCAAGCAAATATTTTTGTTGGCAACTTTGTGCAAACTTCCTACCTCAATATCATTGCATAATTAGCATGTTTTCAATGCTGGGGGATGCCCCTAAGCCTGTGTATGTCATCCGATTAATGATATCTCCATATTAACATTCCAATTAAATTAGGAGGTCATATTCTCATTATGTAATATATTATAGACAACGTCTATAGAACAATGAAATAGATTCTGCAAAATTTATGGGAAAGTTGGTCGCACAAATAGACTATGAAGGAGAATTTCAAAACTTTTAGTAAAGCGAAACGTAGCTCTGAAAAAATTTATAAAATGAGATTATGTCGTTGTCCTAATTCTATTTTTAAAAGAATAACAGTTTTTCCTTTTACGACGCTATCTCCATCCATTATATGGCTAAATCCACCAAATTTTCAACGAAAAGACAAATTTGCCTCATATCATTTAATTGCAATTTAAACTAATACTGTAAATTTATTTACTTTCCTTCTTTTCTTAGTTTTTCTATTTCTATGTAAGATCTAGCAGTCATAATTAAGAATTTCGCATATTTTGTTTTTTACATATTGTGGACACTATATTTTCTTTTAGTGTTAGATTATACTCCCATAGAAATTAGTTTTGTTGAAACGAAATTTTCAAAAACTTGATTCTTTTAACATTGTCGAGCAAATGGATTGATTGTCAAATAAAATCTTTCTATTTTTAAGAAAGAAATTTTTTATCACAATGACTTGTCTATAAACTTTCACTTTGGTTGTGCATATCACTATCATACTCTTCCTTATCAATTGTATTTTATATAGATACATTTAACGGGATGATAGGATTGAGAAAAAACCCCTTTAAAGTTTTAGCAATATGAAATCACGGTTATATTTACCAACGTGAAACTTTAAAAGATGAAATTTAATTTATCAAACATTGCACAATATATATATATATATATATATATATATATATATGTGCGCGTGCGCGTGAAATGCCAATGAAATGTCATCATTTTGGATTGACAGAAATTAATAGCATCCATAAAGTGTTTATAATAAAAATATCACGATGCCTCATTATGCATTCCACGTTGATGTTTTTAGGGTACTCCTAGATACTTCTACAAATGTCTTACATACTTTGTGTAAAAGTATCTCATCAATAGTAAAAGAAATAAAAAAATATATAAATTCTTTGATGTTGTAAATGAAGAGATTTGATATATATTTTGTGGAATTTTTCGAAAATACTTATTTCTACAGAATTAAAAACTTAAAATAAAAAAAAAGCATAGTACCTTTAGCATAAATGGGATGCCCACAATAGACCAAAACAAAATATGTGAAATTCTAATGATGACGACTAGATTCTAAATGTAAGTGAAATTAAAAATAAAGAAAGAAATAGGACCACCACTTTAAATTGTAAGTGAATGATTGAGGGTAATTTTAAAATGAAATGAATTTAATGATGTATGGGGCGAAAATAAGGCCGCTCTTTTCTTTTCTTTTTCTTGTGTCTGTCGAAGTTCAATTGACGTGGAATCGCTATCTCCTGTCAAAGTGTATTTTTGAAAACTTCGTAAACCCATTGCAACAAGTTTCATCTTATTCTTATGGTCATCGGATTAGTTTAATGTATGCTGAACCCATGATTGAACTCATCATTCTTGGGATTACATGTCACTAACCAGCGTCATGCTCTAAAGTCCCGCATTTTTGCGGGTCAAAGCACCCTTTTATTTTTGATACCTTGAATTATTCAAATTAAAATTCCCACGATTTGGGTATGATTGATGTAAGTTAGAAAAGTCTAAGGAGAAGCTGATATTTAAAAACTTTTGGACATTATACGTTTCAAGAAAGTATGTCATGTATTTTTATGTAATTACAAACTGAAGAAATTTAGAAAATAAAAAGTTGGAACTTCTAATGTTACGCTCCAAAACCGCGAACATGCGAACAACCCGCCATGGTCAAAAATGCGACATTCCTAGGTAATGTCATGACCCCATTCATTTATTATGCGCATGCAGAACATATTATAAAACCCCTGACAAAAACTTACGGGATAGGAAAGCAGGAAACCAACTTAATCACAAACCAACATACTTTCATAGATAATCACACCATAGTTATATACACCAAAAGGGGTGAATTACCAAAAAGGAAGGAACCGCTCCCTATGACCACTAGTCGACGGGTTCATCAATCCCACTTCGACCGATCAACCTCCAGACAACATCATCCACCCCACCATCGAGGGGTTAGCTACGGCCACACCTAGGATGGCTTCCATTACAAAGAGATGGAATATCAAAACCACTAAGTGGACCAACCCTAAAACCATTGGCTCCAAAGCGGAACCATGCCCTATATCGATGAGGCATCCCGACAAACATGGCCTCCTCGGATCTAGACCGTGATCCTAATAAGCTCATAGATCCAATGACTTCTAGGATCGGGAAACTATGCACTTGCTCAATAATCTACATGGGAATACCATATCGCTCTCCGGGGGGTTCCGCCATCTACGGTCCCGTAATAGTTGGCTCACAACAGGGTGTGAGACATTGTCTCGACAAGTTCACCTCCTAAGTCCCTATTAGAAAGAAAATACACTCAAGGGTGGCCTAGCCACACTACACGTAAGACTTACCTCGCCCTTATTTCCCTTCCCCCGTAGGCTAGTATAGTTCATATCACCAATCACAAGTACTAATAAGAACTTAAACAACCGGAACGCAATCACTTTCACATAGTCAACAACCACAGGGGTCCCGGGTTATAAGACCAAATCATTATACCACGTCCCATACTCGTGGTTACACAATTACGCCCCATAATCCGGCACGCGCCAAGAACACGCAGCATGCGTTCCACTTTCAATCACTACCACACATGAACATATCCTACTTGTAATTCAGCTATCTTCTACCGGCATTTAGCCGGGGCATCGTCTCCCCACCTTGGAACACAAACCGTCATTACATCGACGGTGTTCCTGGAAGGAGCATGGGCCCGTAATCTACTACAACCCGCATCCGTATGGGGCATCCCATATAGGGGTAAGTCCAAAACTCAATAGCTTAGGACAATTTCCTCTTAATTAACACACCATAAATTCATACTGCCCAGACACCTTTGCATTTCACTCAATGTTTCCATTTAAAATAGTGATCCCGGCCTCTTTTCTTCATACTAAAAATATTCAAGAAATTATTCATGTGTGTGGGGGCACGTTAATTTCGAATTAGAAAACTAATATCTCACTTTTTCAAACCCCACTATTTAATATAATCCTTAAAATTCAATTTTGGTATAAAAACCTGACACTTGGGATTTTATGAATAAATTCCCTATTTTTCACAATCAACACTTAATTTGAAATATCCACTCATCAAATTCATAATCTGAATACATAACAGCAATCAGCCGCGAAATTTTGACAATTTAACGTCCCGAAATAATTTTCGGAATTAATAAATAATTAAATAATAATATTTTAATAATTTTATAATATAAAATATTATTAAATAATTAAATAATTTCGAATTACTTATTTATTAAAAATAATCAATTAAGGCCAAATCATTATTATATTAACCTAAACATCTATTTAACCTTAATTAAACATACACTAAACTAATCACACCCTTAATCTAATCCACACTTAACTAAACTAATCTAATCACATAATGTCACTTAACTTAAACTAAACCTCCCTAAGCATCATTAACCTTCTAATCAAGGTTTAGAGGCTAAACTCACCGGAATCGCTCGATGAGTCTCCCACAAGACAACGGTGAGGCGTCGCCAAACCTCCACGGCGATGACCCAAGCAAGGACCTAAGGTACTCCGAATGGGCCTTGAAGGTCCTGGACTTGGCCGGAACTTCCAACTATTGACCTTGGCCGGAGGAGGGTGACTCGGTGGTTGGTTGGGCGTGAAACCGCAGAGATGGACGGTGGCTCTTGGGTGGTAGAGATGGTAGCTCCCGGTGGTCTTCCGGCGACCTTGGTGACGACGAGTAGTTGCCGACGACGCCGGATGACGGTGCTGGAGGTTGGATGAAGGTGGAGTAGGGCGTGAGTCGGCGAGTGGCACACGGGGCGGCGTGCGCAGACGAGCGGTCAGCCAGCGGCGACGGCGATGTGAGAGCGGCAACAGCGAGCGGAGGGGCGCGGGGTCGGGCTTGGCCTGGTTTTTGCACACTCTCTCCTCCCCTAAGTTCCAAGAAGCCCATTGATTCAAGGAAGAAGAAAGGCTTGATGTGGGGGCACTTTTTAGAGCCAATGGGCACCCTACACTTGTCCAAACCCCTTCACTTTGGCCCCACCATGACCTTACATGATGACACCTTCCACTCACCTCCAAGCTTCCTTGACAATCTTCCAACGCGTTAAATTATGTCTCGAGCTCGAGCGTTTACAAAACGCGATTCGTTGAAAAAGAGGAAATATAAAAAAAAAAAAAGTGAAGGAAAGTTTCCTCTTTGTTGCGGAATCCTTTACGAAATAGAAAAGGAAAGCCATGTGAAGCCTCTCGCACGTCAAGAATTGAAAGTGGTGCGCCCAAGGTCAAAAAAGTTTGACTTGGGCACACACACGTATTTCACGTGTGGCTTCCGTACGTGAAGCAAGGAGCAGGTGGGCCCTCGATGGGCACATCGCATAAAAGGCAAATATTTTTGCAGGTTTTCTTCTTCTCATAGGTTTGATGCCGCCGAAGTCCTTTACGTAGGAACACGCCGCCAAAGCCAATGTAAGAAGCCGCACATCCAAAGAGAAGCTGGAGATTTTTCTTTTTGGCGTGCGACTTGAACTCGTGGTATTTTTTATGTTGTGAGTTTATACCCAAGTGAGTTGTTTATTTATAAACCCTTTGGGTTTGGGGTTAAATCTAGAGTGGGAAACACTTGAGCATTTGAGTGATTGTAAACTCGATACCCGATTATAGTGGATTATTTGTTGCTGGCTTTCCCCGTGGACGTAGGCACCTATACTCGAACCGAACTACGTAAATTTCTGTGTCCTTATTTTTCTCAAGTAATTTCTCCGGTGATTTCGTTGACGTAAATTGCAAGATCCCGTTGTTTCCGCGATTATATCCCAACAATTGGTATTAGAGCTTGGGGTTGGATTTCTGATTGTGATTTGGAGCTTTTGCTTTTTTTGATTATTATCTGGAAATTCGGTTAATGTAATCATGTCTCGAGAGGAAATATGAAATTGAGAAGTTTAACGGAGCAATAACTTTGTGTTATGGAGCATCAAGATGCGAGCTTTATTGACAACACAAGGTTTGGCCAAGGCATTGGATGGTGAAGATGAGTTGCCGATTATAATGAAAGCCTCAGAGAGGGTAGAGCTAATGGAAAAAGCAAAGAGTATAATCTTTGTTAAATTTGATGGATGAGGTCTCTAATAGAGGTTGCCGAGGAGAAGGATGCCGCAAAGACAGGCAAAACTTCAAGTACTCTATGTGAAGAAATGCTTGAACAATCGCTTGTGCATGCCGGGACAAGATGTTTCCAATTTCTGTATATACTCGGGCGTACGTCTCATCGAACCCACCTGTATTTAATTTAATAAACTCATGATGGATTCGAACGCGCAAGATACTTGATGATGAACAGCAGTAGGCATGATGTTGTTAGCCTCTTTACTTAGCCATGGGAGCACTTTATTGATTCATCGTCGGGCGTACTATTATTACCTCGTAAGAGGTAAAGTCCGCCTTATTCTCTAAGGAAAGGGCAGAAAGCTGCGAGATGACGGTCTAGCGCAAGGAGCAAGGTGCTACTGACGATTCAGTAGAGAACAACGAGGGCCTAGTAGCAAAGCAGAGGTAAAAGCATATCTAAATCATTCCATATAAAGTCCAAGGGACGCGTGAAGTGCTTTGAGTGTCACGAGGAGGGGCACATCATGAGAGATTGTCCAAAGCGGAGGAATAAAGCTGATAGCGTAATGCCACAAGCAGCGGTGGCAAACGTTGCCGAGGAGCAATAGTGAGGTAGAAGCTGCTCCTTTATGTGTGATTGCTACTCGGGGCTGAGATGAATGGGTGCTAGATTCGGGTGTTCTTATCATATGACGCCTCATAAGAATCGGTTTACTACTTACTAGGCTGCAGATGGTGGTAGAGTTCTTTTTGGGGAATAATGCAAATGTAAGGTGTGGGGATAGGGATAATTCGGATTTGACATGCACGATGGGGTGGTACGCACATTGACAAATGTGAGGCATGTACCGAGCTCAAGAAGAACCTTATTTCGGGGACACTTGATGACGGTATAGGTACACCGAAGGTGGAGTACTAAAATCTCGAGGTGCCATGATAGTGATGAAGGGGAAGAAAGTGAATACTTCTATCATCTATCGAGAGACCGTGACCGAACCGCTGCAGCTTCATCAGTGAGTCAGATTCTAACTTGACTTAATTACAGCATATGCGTTTAGGGCACATGAGTGAGGCAGTATGACGATGCTATGAAAGGGGGTTGTTGAAGGGTCGAAGATAGGAAAGCCGGACTTATGTGAGCACCGGGATCTATGGGAAGTGGCACCGAGTTGCTTACATTACGCTATTCATTCGACCAAACAACCAATTGAACATATTCATTTAGATGTCTCTGGGGCCCGTCTTCAAAAGGAGGTGCCCGATATATGCCGACATTTATCGACGATTATTCGATGAAGGTACGGGGTTTACTTTCCGAAGCACAAATATGATGTGTTTGATTGGTTCAAGAAATTTAAGGCATTGATTGAGAAGTAGTCGATAAAACAAATCAAGTGCTTGAGAACATAATGGCATGGAGTTCGTGGTAAAGATTTTACCGAAGCCCGCGAGAAATAAGGTATTGTAAGACACCGCACAAGCACTGGGACACCATAGCAAAATGGCGTGATAGAATGGAAGAACAGACCTTTGCTTGAGCGAAGCCCATGCATGCTGCATGCGTGACTTAGCAAGGAATTTTGGGTCATGTGCTGAACATGGCATGTTACCCGGTTAATCGATCTCCATAATATGCTATCGAGTGGAAGGCTCCTGAGGAAGTATGGTCGGGGAAACTTGTTGATTACTCTGGATTACGTATATTCGGATGTCCTGCGTATGCTCATGCGAGTGATGGTAAGCTTGAGCCGAGGGCGAAGAAGTGCATATTTCGGGTTATGCACATGGGGTGAAAGGCTGCCGGTTGTGGTGCACCCGATCCCATCACCTGGTTTTCTAATCGCAGAGATGTGATCTTCGATGAGACCGCAATGTTTCGACGTGAGGAGTTCCGGTGACACAACTAGCGAGAAGACAGATCATGGTTCATTAGTGAGGTGGAGCATCGTGTGGAGACTGAGACCTCGAAGGTAACCGAAGTTGAGATTGCGTATGAAGCCGTTAGCCTCGAAGTTGGTGATAGTGAACAATCAAAGAAAGCCGCAACACACTTATAATTGCATAGACAGAAGGCAAATTAAATCACTAGTACATTATGGTTATACAGATATTGCTTATGCATTAACTATAGGTGATGAGGTGGAGACAGATGAGCCTTCATCTTTACCTGAGGCGATGGTTAGTTCGGAGTCATCGCAGCGGTTAAGGGCTATGAGTGAAGAGATTGAATCACTCCATCAAAATCAAACATGGAGCCGGTCAAAGTACCCAAGAGCCAAAAGATTGTTGGAAGTAAATGGGTCTTTAAACGGAAAGAGGGCATTCCCGATGTCGAGATAGCGAGGTATAAGGCGAGACTAGTAGCGAAGGGGTATACATAGCGTGAGGGAATTGATTACAATGAGGTGTTCTCTCCCGTGGTAAGACATACTTCTATTTGTGTTTTACTTGCCTTAGTTGCTTCCAGGGATCTCAAGTTAGAGCAACAGATGTGAAAATTGCGTTTCTTCATGGTGAGTTAGAGGAGCAAGATTACATGAGGCAACTAGAGGGATTTGCTAATCCAGGTAAGGAAGATCATGTTTGCTTTTATTGAAGAAATCTTTATATGGGCTGAAACAATCTCCTAGGGCAGTGGTATAAAAGTTTTGATACTTTCATGGCTAGTCAAAACTATTCAAAAAGTCGATGGATAGCTGCGTTTACTATAGAAGATTGGAGAATGGTTCTTTGATTTGTCTACTTTATATTTGATGATATGTGCCAATGATAGCAGTGTAAGAATATGTCTAATATTTGATGTGCTGGAAGAGGCAATTAAATGCTGAATTTGAGATGAAAGATTTAGGTGCTGTAAAGAAAATTTGGGTATGGAGATTGTTGACACCTAATAATTTAGAAAATAATAAATAAAATAAAACATTTGGTTTTGAAAATCTTTGTTGTTGAAAATATATCCTCATTTCAAAAATTAAAAAAAAAAATAGTTGTTATTTGATTTTGGAGCCATTTTTTGTTGTTGTTGAGTGAATATCTCACTTGCAAAAACAACTTCAAGTTTTACTCTATATATAGAGAAGGCGAGGCTTCCTTTTTAGGGGGAGAGGTGGTTTTTTTTTCTCTTAATCAAAAAAGGAGAAAAGCAAAAAAGGTGAAAACAAAGAAAAGGGGCTTCGGTTCTTTAGAAAAAGCAAGACAAAAGCAAAAAGGGGAAAAGGGTGGCAGAGTGAAAGGGACGTGAGAGAGGTGAGAACAAAAAATAAAGGAAAACGCAAAAAGATGAACCACTATTCGTCCTTCTTCATGAGTTCCGCTCGGTGCCCCTACCGCTTCGCCCTCTTCCACACCCCCTGTACACCGCGCCCGCGCCGCACCGTCACTTTGCCACCTCTCGAGCCACCGATCTCCTCGCACCATCTGAGCTTACCGCCGCGCCTAGCAATCCAATGTCCGCCCGCCGAGATTTTTGAAGCTCTACCGCTAGACCACCACCGTGCCTTCGGGAGCATTTTCCCCGGCGCCCGCCTTTCAACCCGACGCCTTGCTTCTCTCGCAGCAGCCTGAACCTGCCCCGGTTGTTGTCGACATCTAGTGCCTGCTCCACCTCGAGCACCTCGCCGCGAGCATCCGACGGACCCAACACCCTGGGCGTAAGATCCCCGAGTCCAAGCACTTGCAGCAATATGCGCCGATTTGCCCGCCTGATAACGTCCGCGCCCGGAAGCCAAAAGAACTTGCAAGCTCCGAACGCCCCGTTAGCGTTTATGTCCGCCCTTTCTCGCCGGGCCGTGCTTTTGACGCCGTGGTCCCGAAGACAGCAGTCCCCCTCGATCCGTACGCAACCCACCTCGCGTAACGCCCTCGTCGATCTCGCCGCGCCTCGCCTGCCGGACTACTACCTCCTTCCGTTAGACACCGCCGCCATCGTGCCGGCGTCACCCTCGCCCTACCGAAGCACTTCGCGCCCGAGCCGATCTCAGACTGGCCGGCGATGATTGCAGCCTCCAAAGCACCGCTGCTCCCTCCGAACGGTGACACCACACAGCTTGCCACCTTGTCGCGCTGGTCGTTGCCTTCGCAGAGCCCCGCACGCTTGCGCCCGCCGCGTGGGTGCCCCAAGCTCCCCGCTCGCCCGCCGCCGGAGCTCCTTGCTGAACCTTCGAACCGCCCGCCGCCTCCTATCCCCGTCGATCCTAGGTAGTTTTTTTTATTTTTTTTACTTTTACTTTTCATTTCTTTGTAGTTTAGGTTATTTATTTGTTTTATCTTTTATGTTATTTTGTGTTTATTTTATTTGATAGCATTTTTAGTTTAGTTATTAAGTTGTAATATTGAATGTTAGTTTTCATGAATTTTGTAGGCATTATTCGTAGGGATTTTGTCCGGAATTATTGTAATTATTAATTTGATCCGAGAGATATCGTATCATTTTTAATTATATTAATTCTTTGGGCTTTTTCGTAAAATTCTCAATTGTTAAATCACAATAATTATTTAATTTGGTCCGTAAGACTTCGGACGCATTTTTAATTATTTTGATTTCCTTTTGTTGTGATACTTAGGTTAGAATAATCGTTAATTTGACCCGTGAGACAACATGCTATTTTTTCGATTATTTTAATGCTTTGTTGGTTGATTATGTTGATTATTTAGATTTAATATTTCATAATTACGCATCTTTTTTAAATAAAAATAAAAAAGTATAAAAAAATCTAAATCTTGCATTAGAGTTTTCTATTAGGCTTAGTAAATTAGGTTCATATCATGTTATTATGTTTTTTAGTAATCCCATCGTGTAATTCTTTTTAATTACATCATTATGTTGTTTTTTTAAAATAAGAATTATTAAGTAATTTTAAAAGAGAAAGAGAAAAACACAAAAGGTCATTTATGTGGCTAGTTAATAGGTGAGTTCATAATTAACTCCCTTTATGTCATCATTGTTTAGTGTAGGTTGCATAAATTAAAAAAGAAATCAAAAAAAATCATAAAAGAATATGCATATAGAATTATTATGTCATTCGTCCCATATCATGAAAGGCATGCATATTTAGGATTTTATAAATTAGATTGCATACATATAATGATAGTTCAAGTTATGCCATATGAATTGCATCTCACATATCATTAAAGTAAAATTCATGCATATCAAATTTAAATTAAGATTACATTTAATTAGATATCATGTCATTTAGAAAATCATGTTTAGGGCATGCATTTTATTAGCATTTTTTGTAAATGTTTTTAGAGGATAGACCTTTTAATAAAGTTGTAGTTTATAATTTCTTATGAATCTAGCATTTCTGGTTTATTGAATGTTATTTCATTGATTGTGCACCTGCATGACCACCATTTGCATGTTATTAGATTAGGTTAAATTAATCAATACTTCCTGCAAAATATTTTTTGAAATTAAAATAAAAAAGGTACCGAAGGGCGTTAGACTAATTTAGTGTAACCATGTCCCTGACTTATTGAATCTGCCCGGTTCAAAAAATAAAGTATTTTCCCCATACTTTATTTGGGTTTCTAACCAACCCTAATTGTTAAACACCCAAATTGAGTATAATTGTATGTTTAAATGGGTTAATTTTAATATCAAGTCGCATTGGTAGGACTTGGAGGGTCCGTCCCAAGTCTTCGGACTTAGTAATCCATTAGCCTTCTTTTTTAGGTAATTCACCTCAAAATTAGGTCGCGACGGCTTGGCGACTCCACGGACTTGAGTTAAAACTCATAGTGACATAGACTTGTTTCTCTTTTTTTAAAAAAAAAAAATTTGTTTGGAAGCGAGGATACCAGGTACGTCCCTAACATTTCTAAGGTGTTCAATGTTCTTGCGGATGGGAGATATAAGGAGAGTAGTCTTTGCTAATCCTTGTCTTGCAAGAGGGTGTAAGGATGAATGATTTATTTTTCCCTAATTAGAAGTGTTGTTTGCATTTAAATTGTTGTGCATGTTTTATTGCTTTTAAAGCACTACACTATCAGCACACACTCCACCCGTGGCCGGACTTGGGCCGCGACAGATTTCTAGGATGGGCTGGCATGATACTTCCTCCAGCAAGACTGCTACGTAGAAAAAGGCCGACCTTCTCTTCCCGAAATTTCTTCATTGTGTCGAATGTGTTTGTCCATATCCGTGAGACTCGCGTGATTATTGACATTCCATTTGACTCAGGCCAAGTTAGGGACTGATATATTAATGCAGACTACAATGGTCGATCATCCCTTTAGCTCCACTTTGTTAAGCCATCTAGATAGAAAATCGAGCCACACATTTGCGTGTGTCTATGTGATTGTCATCCCTTCGGTAAAAGTAAGTTGTCTAAACTCCTACTTTGCAATTTACTTACTTTATTGTAATTTTGTCGGTCCATGACAAATGTAGACTGCGTCGAGTCCAGGTTGTCTTGCTCGATTGTCAAGCTAGATTCAATCTAGACTTCTTGCATAGCAAAGAAATCATATTGATAATAATAATGAAAAAATAGATGGATTCTTTTTTTCTTTAAGAGAATCTGACGAAATCACAGCCTGTCATATTAACTAAATCAATATTTAAAGCATTTGTAATAATTTTTTTTTTTAATGCGATGATGGTGGACCAAAACTTATGTTTTCTATCAATCAACATCAAAACACGTTCCAAAATGCAAAATATTCTATGTTTTCCACCAAAAGTTGACCAAATCAACTTGCCGTTGGGATGAAATTATTACCTCATTACCGTGACAGCAAACGTAGCAAGAGACCATGAGCTGAGATGCGTGCATCTTGTCCACTGCTTTTGTTTTTCCACCAAAAAACAAATACCACTTAGTGTATGGTGGCCAGCTTGTAACTTCGTTGTTTGCAAAAGTCTTTGTCATCATTTTAGTAGCTAGACATTTAATAGGCTGGAACTTTATTTTAGTATTTTATTCAGCGATACCAATATATCTTAATTCCCTACGAAGATCAATCAGGATATTATTGTTTGCCAACTATTGTCTTTGTTTTATCTGAACACGGTTATATCTGGAGCTTCAGTCATCTGATTCGGATGATTTGTATAATAAAAATAGCAATCAAATTTAAATTCAGATTACTTTCCTAAGTCTTTGTTCTTTAGGAACAATGTATCATATACACAACAGATTTAGATTATAAGTAATATTCTATACATATTTTTTAGTGAAATATCTGCAACCCTAATCGATCTGAAGATTAACTATGCTTACTGCGTCATCCAAGAAGCAAGCAACACTCAACTAGTAAAGGAAATATGTCTCGCAGCAGAGGATGATTAATCATTAATCATCATAGGACAATATATTACATGCCTATAAAGTTATCCACTATTTATGCTGATACAGGGTCAAATTCTCTTA